>CAUYQU010098658.1:0-31318 GCA_963574635.1 Cheracebus regulus
TATCTACCTTAGTGAACACTGATACTTACATAACGCAGCATTCCCACCCCATCAGCCTGAACTACAGGAGGTGGTATTTCACTGATGCCCCATGAGGACTTGGGGCCAGGGTCAAGCCTGACTGACTCTCCTGTGCTCAGCACCCCTTCTCCTCCCTCCCCTGCTATAGCCTAGGGAAAGATACACCCCATGACTGGGATTAGATGTCTATACATAGCCAACACAACCTTTCATAAGGATTTATAAACAGTTTGGAGATCACAGAAAATGAGAACAGAGCACAGAAATACTTTCAAAAAAAGACGCACTGTGGCCATGCCCAGAGCTCAATTTCATTCACTTCACAAATATTTATTGAGCACTGACTACATACTAGGAGCTTTCTAGATGTAGTGATTAGTGTTGGAGAAATCAGTCATTAAATATGAAAACACACCACAAAATGAGTGAATAATTCGGGTACTTGCTCTGGTGACAATTGTTCTGAAGAAACTGAAACAGAGGGGTGAGATGGAGAGAGACCGTGGGGGCTGGGGAGCTACTTCAATCAGAGTGACACAGGGACGAAGACATCACCAAGAAGGCGAGACTGAAGCCAAAAAGCAATGATGAGATGGAGGGGGTGACATGAGGCTCCGGGAAACCTCTGCACAGGTAGGTACAAGTCTCTATGTGACTCCCACGTTTTCCTAGAGAAGAACTTGACAACGACGTGGCCATCTTGTTGCAGGGGCAGGGGGTGAGTCTCAGGAGATCCCATTTGGGCCAGCACCCCTGCTTGGGTTGCAGGACCTGGGAGAGGTAGCCCAGAGCAGCATGAAGGCCTTGGCTGGGGTGGGCAGGTCTAGGAGCGAGGGGCAGTGAGCAGCCCCAGAACACTGACTGTTGTGAGAATGACCTTGCTGCTGTGAGCTCCCGTTGACCCGGGCAGTGGACGGAATCGTCACATCCCCGCCAAGGTCACATGTGAAGCCTTAACCCCCAAGGTGGTGATATTTGGAGGTGGTCCTTTGGAGGTGATTAGGTCATGAGGGTAGAGCCACAGGAAAGGGATTAGAGCTGGTCTGGGTCCATTTGTCCATTTACTGTTGCTATAAAGGAGAATGTGAAGCTGGGTATTTATAGAGAATAGAAGTTTATTCAGCTCACAGTTCTGCTGGCTGGAAGTTTCAGGATTGGGCTTCAGGTGAGGGCCTCAGGCTGCTTGCACACATGGAAGAAGGTGAAGGCGAGCTGGTGTGTGCAGAGAGCACGGCGGGATAGGGGAAGCAGGAAGGAAGGGAGAGGCCAGCTCTCATGGGAACTCATAGAGTCAGACCTTACAGGTCCCCAGGGAGGGCATTCATCTCTTCATGAGGGGTTCACCCCATCACCCCAGACCTCCCATTAGACCCCACCTCCAACAATGGGGACCAAACTTCAACATGGGATTTGGGAGGGACGAACGTCCAAACTATACCAGTGCTTCTGATAAAACAGCCCCCAGAGAGATGGCATGCCCGTTTCACCACATGAGGACAGTGAGAGGACAGCTGTCTATGAACCAGAACGCAGACGCTCGCCAGGCCTTGAATCTGCCAGTACCTTGACCTTGGACTTCAGCCTCCAGATCTGTGAGATAGCTGCATCTTTTGTTCGTAAGTCACCCAGTCTACAGTATTTTGTCATAGCAGCCTTAACGAACCAGACTCTCAGTCAGAAGAAGGCATGATCTTAACCAGGCTGTTCAGAGGGCTTTCTGAGAACTCTGAAAAGCAATCTTTTTGGCTCCCTGCTTGTGTAGGTGGTAAAGGAGGGGTGAGGTGTGTTTCCCCTCTGAGTCATTTCTCTGTGGCTTCACCACAGAATCCCGCTTATTCAGGGAGGATTATATGGGTGTGTCTTAGGCTGTTTTCTGTTGTTGTAACAGGATAGCTGAGACTGAGGGACCCGTAAAAAATACAAAGTTGTTTGGCTCAGTCTTGGACGCTTGAAAGTCCCAGATCATGGGGCCCTCATCTGGTGAGGACATTTGTGCTGTGTCATCCCATGGCAGTAGGCGGGGGATGGGAAAACAGGGGTAAGAGGATGAGTGAACACAAGAGGGCTGAAATGACTTTTACAGTAAACCCACTCTCAGGATCATGGACGCATTCCTGCGATAATGAGGTCAGTGATTCATGAGAGCAGGGCCCTTATGACCTTAGTGACCTCTTAGAGGGCACATCTCTGTACACTGTTGCATTGCAGATTCTGTTTTCAACACGTGGATTTTGGAGGACACATTCAAACCACAGCAAAGTCTTCAGCATTTCATTCTTATGCAATACTAACATTCCTGATAACCATGAGTTACCTCTTCCTCATGAATTGCAAAATCTTTACTGAACTTTGTTCTGTTTGGTTACATTTCCCTCTCAGAGTTTAAGCTCTAACCAACTCCTTGTAGTTTTTCTGCAGATAATTTTCTTCCCTTCCAGCAAAATGTTTTCAAATAAACACTGCCTTTTCTCAGTTGATCCTTTTATATGGAAGGGCTCAAACATCCTTTGTTTTTCTGGAAGGTAACTCAGGTGGCGCAGGAAAGACAAAATTCATTATCCCTTCATCATCCTATCTGGTGGTCCCTTCTGAGAAAACCTGCCAGGATTTCCTTCAGTGTAGGTAGAAAGAAGGGTGATGCAAGAGTTGAGATCTGCTGAGAGGAGCGCAAATCATGCTGAGTTCTTTACGGTCTCAGCTACCCATGTTTAGCTGCATAGTTTAGCAGCTGCTACTGTTTAGTTTGGCTTTCATGGGATATAAAAGGGGGAGCGAGTGAGGTGGAGAAACAGTGCATCAATATCCAGAAACATGGAAAATGGGCAGCAAAGGTGCTCAAAGAAGTAAAAAGAAGTGCTATGATACAGAGCAAGAAATATCACAAAGAACTCATACAGCAGGGAAGACCTGGAACATCAACTTCTCTAGACCTGTGAGACTTCATGTGTCTCATCACTTCCCATCTCTTGTCGCTTTATCTAACTGGCTCCCCTCAACTAAACAAAACTACAATCACACACACGGGACATCTGAACCTTACATTTCCTTTAGGACAGAACGGAT
This sequence comes from Cheracebus regulus, assembly GCA_963574635.1. NCBI lineage: Eukaryota > Metazoa > Chordata > Mammalia > Primates > Pitheciidae > Cheracebus > Cheracebus regulus. Next base: position 3,085 of record CAUYQU010098658.1, read on the forward strand.
AAGAAAAATAAACCACAAAAAAAAAAGTCTCATTTTTCAGAGAATACGCAGATAAAAAAAGATGAGTTAAAATAAAGGTAAATGAACAGGATGATATCTCTACTTTTGTAGCTATAAAGATGGTACCAAGTTACGAGTAAGGAACTCATTGTGCTGAGTCTCTATTAACCTCAGTAGGGATGGCACCAGGTTCAAGAGGCTGCGGAAGAGACCAGGGGCCAGTGAACACAACATAGGGTTAACTTGGGGGTTACTTACAGGGTGGTCCAGTGTCAGTGGTCTGGGTAGGAGAACTGCAATTGCTTGCAAAAAGCATGCAGCTTATATAGCACCATCACTTAAGTCCCTCCCGCCAGCAACCTCCACAGGGCAACCCTTATTTCTTAGGATGAGTTACTGCTGTCAGGTGTGTCTACCTTACAGGGCATGCCTAAGTTATTGATAACAGGTGAATTTCCCTTACAGGTTAGGCCTAAATTATTGCTAACAGGTGTTTCTATCCTACAGGGTATGCTTAAGTTATTGCTGACAGTTATGTCTACCATACAGCACCAAAGACAATGGAATCAATCCAGGGAGGGAAATCCAGCTGCCTACAATTCACAAAAAGCAATACAAAGAGGAGATGCCAAGATGGCCACTCTGGCAACAAATCCAGAAGACAGGAGAGGTTGCTCAAGTATGAGCTGCATCAGGATTCAGGACAGGGTCCTTCATAATCTTCTGCTTTGCGAATGTTCTCCTGGCCAACAGCTGATGACTTTAGGAAACTGACACTAATGTGTGGGTGTCATGGTGGCAATGAGAATGAACAACGCTTGGGTTCCTAAACCTGAGAGCCAGAAGTAGAACCAGGTGACTGAGCGAGGTTTGAAAGGAATTTGGACCAGGCAGGTAAAAGGACCACAGGAAACATTAAGAATTAAAAAATAGTTCTAGCTTTCGCATCTCGGCAAGCACAGTGGAGAAATCTAGAGGTGGCATCCATATCATAAAAGGTTCCCTGAAACCATACAGGGCAGAGCAGGAGGAAAGGGGACAGAGGAACAACACAAGCTCCATGATGGAGCTGCCCCCGGATGTCCTCGGTGTACCACAGGCATTTGGATGAGGATGCACAGCAGGTGGTGCATGAAGATTGTTGCCCAAAGGAATGAAGGTCCATCTGGAAGAGGAGGTTTCTTAACCAGGCAGCACGTCAAAATGTGTGCAGCCAGACAGAACTGAGCTAAAGCCGCTGCTTGGATCCTCAATGCCCTGCAATGAAGGCATAAGACATAAGCAGGATGTCCCTGAAGACTCAGTGGGGAATGAGCTCCTTCCAAGGTCCTGGGGTGACTGGCAGAATCCAGCTGCTTCTGGGCTATTGGAATGAAGGCCTCAATTTCTCACTGGCTGGTGATCTGAGGTCCTGCTCAGTCCCTCTCCATCTGTACCTCTTCAACAAGATCACTTTTTTTAAAAAAAAAAAAAAAGTGTCTTACTCTGTCACCAGGCTGGAGTGCAGTAGCTCAATCTCGGTTCACTGCAACCTCTGCCTCCCAGGTTCAAGTGATTCTTCTGCCTCAGCCTCCCAGGAAGCTGGAATTACAGGCACCCGCCACCACGTCCGGCTAATTTTTTTTTTTTCTGTATTTTTGGTAGAGATGGGGTTTCACCATATTGGCCAGGCTGGTCTCAAACTCCTGACCTCAGGTGATCTGCCTGCCTTGGCCTCCCAAAGTGCTGGAATTACAGGCATAAGCCACTATGCCCAGCTGACAAGGTCACTTATTTTATCAAAGTTTGCAAGCTGAGAAGAGAGTAGAGATTGCTAGCACAATGGAAGCCATAATCTTGTATTTCCTAAAGATGAAAATGATACCTTTTTGCCTGACAGTATTCTATTGGTTAGCTAAAGACACAAGTAGCAGCCACACTCGAGAAGAGGACATTACCCAAGGATATGAGTAGCAGGAGGCAGGGATCACTGGGGAAATTCTTGCCATCAGCCCACCTCGTGTCTCATGAACCATGAGCTCCCTGAGAGCACTCCATCTTGTTGGTAGCCTTCTAAAAACCTTAGAAAATAAAAAAGGTGCCAGGAATCCAGAGACAATGGTCTCTCAAATTACAAAGGGAAGATGGATTCTGAAAACTATATGCTACAAGGCATGACATCAAATCTAGAAATGTTTTAGGATAATGTTCAATGCAAGTTTTATGAGAAGAGGGCCAGGGAGCATGAAGTCTGCTGTGGCTTTACTAACAATGGTTTTGGCCCATTCTCTTTCACTGACTAGGTTCCTAACCTGCTGAATCAGAGAAGTGAGGGAGAAATCATATCTCTTACTTCAGCAGAGCATTTAGTGCAAAGAACAGATAAATATTGCAAGAAGGTTAGATGAATTTTTAACCTGTTGAATTGTGGACTCTAGGCAGTTCACAGCAATGAAGATAGAATTTTCTTGTGACTTGACGCAGAACTTACTTAGCCCTATCTCTGTTTAGTGCTAAAGTTTTACCAGTGAAATATAAAGGATACTCTCATCAGATTTATAGCTGACACAATAAATGCAACCAAATGGACTCATAGAATCAGGTAGAACTCTGACCTTGACCACCCAGAGGCATGAGTTGACAGTAAGATAAATTACAATTGCATGTTTTATAATTGGCTCTAAAATACCAACAACACAAACACAGGTTGGAAGAAGCACAGCACAATAGAAACATTAAAGAAAACATAAGTTAGGTGCTTTATTTAGCAGAAGCTCCTTATGAGTTGAGAGTGTAACTGCAGTGATATGGGGTTTTTTAACCTGCATGGTAGAAAATAAAATAATTAAGGATGTGTAGGAAAGGGTAGTCAACCTCCTCCAGGGAGGTCATAGAAGGAGTCATAAAGGATGTGTGGCTGGAGCAGGTGCATTTAGGATAAGTAAGAAGCTATTAAACTGCTGGAAACCAGGTGGGATAAGGAAGGCTGTTCCAGAAATGGGCAACAGCTGAAAGAAAGGCAAAAATACAGAAATGTATCCATGACTGTAGACAAGTTTTTCTCACCAAAAAGATCCAAGGAAACAAGACAGAGAGAATCAAAACATGAAATAGGCCTTAGTGCAATAGAAAAGATCATGAAAGTGGGAGTAGGTCTTCCTAAGAAATGTTGTTACATGCGTGCTTGGGACCAGGTGTCAAGCTTTGTTTAAAAAATTCTCAACACAGTCTTGTTTGATGGGATGTATGACAGAAGGAAAGAGGAGAAAGTTAACTCAGGTTTGCTGAGAAAATTGGTGTTTACAATCACGAGCCGAATGATAGTTTTGTGTCTTGGAAAGTAAGTCTGGTGTAATATCACTCAATACTATGGCCATCCCCTAGAATCTACTGGAGCCACGCTGTCAGGATGACTCAGCAATTTTCACACATTCTGATAGGTACAAAATCCAGGGCACGTTGTAAAAGAAAATCATTAACTTGGATAGTTATTTGGATTAGAGTACAGGCAGGTCCAAAAAACTATCTCAAACTGGTTTAAAATTCACAAAAATGTGTTAGCCCCATAACAAGAAGTCCAGAGGAAGGGTAAACTCTAGGTGTCATCCGTGAGCGTGCAGAACTCCTCTCATCTTCTCCTTTTTCCACTTTTGTGTACTGATGTCATCCTCAGGCTAGTGGAGATTCCACAGCAATTTCACCCCTCACTGCGCAACAGGACAATATCCCTTGAATAAGAGAAGCCAGCTCTCTTCAAAGCCTCCTTGGAAGTGAGAGAACTCTCCTAGAAGTCCCCAGCACAGTGCTTCCTTCTTAAATGGCATTGGCTGTGGCTGGGTCACAACTCTTTATCCAGTGACACCTATGCCAACCACAATGAAACTACCATGACAATGACTGACCTAAACAAATTATGTAAAGTAAAATTGATGTTCAAAAGGCAATCATCTTGACTGCCAAAACCATAGTGCGAAAGTGATGGTTTTCTTTAAATTAGATGTTTCCAAACTTACATATGTAGAATAAGTGGAGTCTGATCAATTTCAATTTAATCTATTATTTATCCTAATTTGCATATGTAAACTTGTATGGCTATTGAAAGCATGCAAAGAGGAAAGAAGAGAGACCTGATAACTACAACTCTTGATGAATCATGAACTTGATAAACCAAGGTGTAGTAGAAACCACAGAGTTAAGAGACTTGATTAACATGAAATGTGTCCAAGTCATAGATGAAGCAGGTTTAAGTAGTTAACATGGGATCCATTGCCTGAAATATAATCTAGACATGAGTAGAAATTCTGAAGACTTGAGAATGTCAGCAAACTGAAAAGCTTGAGTTTTCCATATGAACATTGAAAGATAATATCAACAGATTCTGAGAATAAATTTTAGAATAAAATAATGAAGGGTATGTATCCAGAAGGAAGAAATATAATAGGATCAAGATTACATCAGCTTTAAAGAAACAGGTATTTATTTATGTGGTTTCCCACTTGATATCTGAAATGAATGTCTAGAGTTTCAGGATCCAGTGGCTGGACATAGAAATCTTTCTATTACAAAGATTAGAAAACTAAAGTTTAGTTGCTCCAAATTTACTATGAAGCTAGTGTAGTAGGCTCTAAAATGCCCCCCAAAGACATACATATCCTTATCTCTGGAACCTGAAAATATGTTACCTTAATGGCAAAAAGGGCTTTGCATATATGATTAAGTATGGATCATGAGATGGAAAGATTTTTCTGGATTGTCTGGGTAGACCAATGTAATCACAAAGTCTTTATAAGTGGGAACCATGCAGGTCATAGTCAAAGAGATGTGAGAATAGAGTCATAGATCAAAGATTGGAAGAGGCTACACAGCTGGCTTTGAAGATGGAGGAAGAGGCTATGAGCCAAGAAATGCTAGAAGCTAGCAATAGGGAGAAAATGGACTTTCCTCTAGACCCTCAAAAAAAATGCAGGCCTTATAACACCCTGACCTCAGCTCATTAAGCCTGATTTTGAAATTCTGATCTCTAGAACTATAAGAAAATAAGTTTGTGTTGCTTCAAGCCACAACATTTGCAGTATTTTGTTATAGCAGGATCAGAAAATGAATTGAGACATGATTTCAGTAATTCTCGTCTTCTTTCCTGAAATTTTCATCCTCTCTCTATTAGATTGTTCCTAGAGCACACAGATGTGCAGTTATTTCTGCCGCCTCAAAGAAAATTTCCATTCAGATTCACTTTCTTTTCAAGTGACTGCTCAAATATCTGGTACTGTGCACAGCCATTTATTTGAACGTTTTCTATACTTCTGTAACCAACTCTGCTCTTCCTATGCTTTTCTGAATGCACTCTATTCAGGCTCATGCCTCCACCATGCTGTCAAAGCTACTCTTGACTTTGTTATGGTCAAATGCCAATCCCAGTGGTCAACATTGAGTTCCCATCTTACTTGTCCTTTTAGTAGCATTTGACTCTTTTCTCCTTAAAACAAGCTCTGCGTCTGTCTTCCAGGACAGAACAATCTCTCCCTTTACCACATGCCATCCTAGCCACGCCTCGACACTCTTACCTGGTCCTTCTCTTTCTGCCCCAGCGTCTTGAGAATAGAATGCCTCCTTCTGTTTTGTTTGTCCATGCTCACTCATCAAATCTTATCTATGATTACATAATTTTAGGGCTTCAAGTGGCAACTATTTTTGACAAATCTCAAATAGTTTTCTTTGGCCAACGCCCTCTCTGTAACCCCAGAATTATATGCCCAATGTCTACATGGCATCTTTACTTGGGCACATAATGAAAATAGCATGACTGACCTAAACAAATTATTTAAAGTAAAACTGACGTTGGAAAGGCAACCATCTTAACCGCATCTCAGACTTAACATGTCTAAGGTTGCACTCATGACCTTGCCACAAATACCTGCTCCTCCCACATCCTCTTCGTCTCAGCAAGGGTCATGCCTTCCATCCAGTTGCTTAACCCAAAATTTCTAGAGTCAACTTTTTCCCTCTAACGCTACACTAGTTAACACTAGGAAGCCTTGTTGACACTACACTAAAAATATGTCCCTATTCCCACAAACGTTCACCATCTTTACTGCTGGTAATGTGTTCCAAGCTTGCATCATTTCTCAACTGAATTGTAGTATAGACCTGTGAGAGGAAATACCTACACTTTATTTTTCAGTAGTGTCTTCCCATTGTAGCATCTAGTTAGCCTTTTAAAACATGTCATCTCCTGTACCTCCTCTGCTCAGAACTTGCAATCATTCTTTTTATTTTTATTTATTTATTTATTTTTTAGACAGGGTCTCACTCTGCTGCCCAGGCTGGAGTGCAGTGGTGTAATCTTGGCTCACTGCAACTCCGTCTCCCAAGTTCAAGTGTTTCTCCTGCCTCAGTCTCCCAAGTGGCTAGGATTACAGGTTCATGCCACCATGCTTAGCTAATTTTTGTATTTTTAGTGGAGATGGATCACTTGACACCAGGAGTTCAAGATCAGCCTCTTGGCCAGGCATGAGCCACCATGCTGGACCTCAATCATTCTTCATTGTTCTCAGAATAAACAAGAAAGTTCTTTCAAAAGCCTATAGAATAGAACTGCCTTAGCTGCTCTGAACCTTATTTTCTGGACTATCTCCCTTGCTCACAAACTTGTACCACATTAGCTATTTCCTGTCTATTAATGTTGCAGGAACTCTCTTCCTTCACAGCCATAGCATTTCCTGTTTCATGTGCAGGAATTTTCTCCCCTAACCTCATATCTGCATAGCTCACTCAAACTTTTGCATGAAAGTCACTTTCTCAGTGAAATCTCTTCTGGCCATCCTATTTAAAATAGCACATTACACTCTCAGTTCTCACACTACCTTTTCTTCCTCTCTACTTGATTGTTCTCCAAGTTGTTGTCAAGAATTAAGAAAGATCTAGAATTTTAAGCTGAGTTGCAAGCTAATAAATTGGCTTGCCAGGCTTTATGGAAGCTGATAGAAGTCATGAAACTTCTGGATCAGAAAAGGACAGTGTACTGCTCATGACAATATCCCTAATCAAAGTAACAGAATTTTTTTAATTATTATTTTAGAGACGAAGTCTAGCTTTGTTACCCAGGCTAAAGTACAGAAGCTATTCACAGTCATGATCATAGCACACTGCCAATTGAGACTCATGGGCTGAAGAAATCCTCTCGTCTCAGCCTCCCAAGAAACTGGGATTTCAGGCATCCATCACCACACTGGGCTTGTAAGATTGTTTCAGGGTGGGTTATTGAGTTCAAGTCCCAGAAAATGAAGTAAAGGACCCAGTTGTCCTTGCACATGCAGTGGGTTGAGAGCCAGGAGAAAAACCTTGAGTTGAAAAGGCAGTAAGAACGGATGCCATTCGACTAGAGAAAGGTATGTTCTACTATAGGGCAGTGAATATGCCTTCCATTTCTTGGAGAGAATTACTATCTCTATAGGCCAACACTGTTCACTATACAAATTTCTTGAAAAAACAGGGTGGAATGAAGGGCAGTCAGTGTCCCTGCTTATCAAATGTGAAGAACTGTGAGACACCATGCAGAATCAACTCTCTAAAAGAACTTACCAATTTCAAATTACACATTTTCTACCAGATTTATTTCATTCATGGTGTACTTCATCCACTAACCTACAAACCCAAGACTTTTTTGTATCAATTTCATTTCACTTTTGTCTATCTTATTTATTGATAAAATAATATCTGGTGCACAATGGATATTCAATAAAGTTTTGCTGGATGAATAAAAGAATAAATGGCACAATACGCAAAAATTAATACAAATGCCAAAACGTGGGTAGATGGGTAAAAAATGAATAAATTAATAAGATGTACTCCTTTTCAACAAGTAAAATATAAATCTGGATGCTTTGAATAATATTTGACACCTTAAAAATATGTATGTTAAGTTTTTAAAAAGGATACAATCTGAATGTTGAAGATGCTTTAAGGTTTATAAATAAACATGCACACACAAAAATATATATACATTTGTAAAGAAAGATCATGAAAGAAGATGCCCCAAATATTAAGTATTTTTGAATGGAAGAATTACAGGAGTTTTTTGTTGTTGTTGTTCCCTTTTATCTTTTATTTTCTAAATTTTCTGTAATGTCCGTGTTATTTTAATAATCAGGAAAGTGAGCATCATGATTTTGTAGTCTTTTATTTTATAAAATGAAGGAAATGAAAGCAAGCAACTGCAACTACACAAACTGCTTCCTAATCTTCTCCACCAAATACAGAAATCCTCTCCAGATTGCCTAGAAGGAGAAAACTCCGGTAGTAACACTCAACAGCTCAGGGTTAGTATTCTTCAGAAAATGGATAATAAGGGTGGTCAACAGCACTGAAAGACAAAAAGGGGTATTAATTGATTAACTCTTTACCCATGCTGCCATGGAGAGAGTGTATCTCTGAAGACGCAGATAGAATGGCCTAAAATCTCTGAATTTACAACCATGTCCCTACTTGTACCGGGAACACATACAGACATGTTCCCTGTTCATGTACAAACGGCACATGCATTCCCAGTTTCCACACTCACATGCATGTGGGTGCCAACATGACAAGCAATTTGATTTAGATTACAAATTCTAAGAGAGTGTAAGAACTGCAGATGAAGGTCCTGGGTCCATTCCGACTCGGGTGGCCTTTGTCCTTGGAGCATGAGGCTGGTGGCAGTGAGGATTGCATTGCTTTTCCATTCATTCATTCCACAAAGCATCCTCAATGATACAGGGTCCTTGCAATGAGAAAATTCTAATCTATGAAGGAGATAAGATGTATCTCTAATAACCAGACCAGCAAAATGTGTTTGCTGTTTCCTTAGTTATAATTTATAGGATTACTTATGATTCAGTAATTATATTACTGTTTGTTTTCCCTTTTTCCGTGTTCTTTTTTCTTTTTATAATTTGTTCTTTTTTATTAAGTGTCACTTAAAGAGTACCTCTAAGCAGTTAAATGTTCCAGAAGCCATATTAACATAGGGCCTCAGAGATGAGTAAGATGAGACATTCACAGTCTCGTGAGGCAGATCACAGATTACACTTAAAGCCTGTGAGTACAGAAAGGTGGCTTTCCACGTTTTTCTCATTGAAAATGTCTTTCTTTGGAAACCTGGTATGGTTTTACAAAAAGAAAAGGGACCTTTCGGATCTGTTTTGGTGACTGAGTCTTTATTTTCCTAACCAAAATGATATTTCTGCCTATTTCTAAACTCTCCTCCAAACTTCTCTCTGTTTGATTCCTCTTCTTTCTCATCAACCCCAAGATCCTGAAGTTGATCCTATGGAAAGTTATGTTTGTGAATAAACTATAGTCAAGGGATGTTGGGTTCCCCAGAGGTGGACTTCAGATGGACAAAGATGACATTGGCGTAAGAGTCTTGCCTTGAAGATCCGGAGAAACTCCAGAGGAGATTACCTTGGTGGAGGCCATTGGGGACACCTCAGTCACTAGCACTGAGGGCCTATTAATTTCATTTATCACTCAGCTTGGTGAGATTATGTAGCTGAGGAAATGGGAGTTGTGAAGGTAAAGAAAGCCAAAGAACACAAAAATTTGGAAGAAATAGTTGGTGTCTTAGAAAATGAATGCCACAGTAAAGAGAAATGTCACTGGACACTTAGGGGGGCCATGGAAGCAGCACCCACTGTGACTTCCCTATGATGTATGCACATTTGATTTCATGGACTAATGCTCTATATACATATTAAAATTAAGTTTTACATTGCCTTGGTGTTGACATGAAGATGGAGCAGGCTGGATTCATTATTACATATTCATCATTGTTGTTTTTTTTCTTCTGACTTTAAAATAAATTAAAGCTAGAACATTACCATGGACACCTATTATGGGTCATAGACACCATGCCTTCTATTCTAATAGGCGGCGGGCCCAAGTGCAGGACCAGGCACAGGAAGTAAGGGCATTAAGGAAGTGGATTCACAATGGTGCAGACATCAGCAGTTCCACTTACAGACTCACATTCCTGTTGGGTCAGAGATTGAGCCTTGGAGAAAAACGATAGTCTGAGGACTCTAGGGAAGCTCCTGTTTCATACCTATTCCTGAAATCTGGGCTGGCTTCCTGATCTGAGGAAGATGTGTTCCACTGTTTGCCTGCATATTACAGAAAACAGCCTGTGAAAGAATGTGCAAGCAACACTTACAATTCTAACTTAGCATATCGGAAATTTCTGTTGAGGCCATCGATGGCTTTCATGTCCTCTGGAGTCAACTCAAAGTCAAAAATCTGAAAGGAAGAAAACACTCACGTTAACCTTTCCCCAGGATAGCAGCTTCTTCCTGGGAGTACGAGGACTTTCCAGGGGCAGAGGCAAGGATGGCAATATGGGAAGCATTTCTGTCCTTGTTGGCCGCTAGATGAGAACTCTTCCCCCTGAGATCTGCTAGTTTTCCATCCCACCTCTCTCCTGCTGTGCTCCACTTCTGCAAAGAAAGACAACTCATCGATATAAGACATTTCTAGAGAATTGCTTGAGACAGAAAAAAGAAATTCTTTATCCTAAACAAAGGCAAATTTGGACAAAATACCTGCTTCCTTGACTTGACCACACTTGGTCAGGATTTTCCTTCCTCACTTCCCCTGGAACTTGACCCAGTCTTCGACTGAGCAGGTCTGGGAACACAAGACAACCTTGCTGCAAGAATCTGTTGGCCTTAGAAAAGCCTTTCCTGATCAATCGTTCTACCATACCACTTGCTCATTGCAGGCCCCCAAAATACTATTTCCAGCTGCTACTAAGTAGTACCAAATACTACTTCCTTACAAAAAAAAAAAAGAAAGAAAGAAAAATAAAATCTTTTTTGGTTGATATTTGAGACATATAGGTCTCATGTTCAAAGAGTTCTGCTTTTTAAATATATTTATCTTATTACTTAAGCCAAGAGTTGTTTTTATTTGAAAACACATAGACACACATAGCCCCTGATGAAAAATCCCTTAATAACAAAGGAAAGAGATATTTGGTTTAAAAAATGTATTTCATGCAGAAGACAATTTCATGGAAAACTCACGGCCTATCTATTTATCTGTTTATCTACGATCTACATATCTATCTAATATATATATATATATATATATATATATATATATATCTTTTTCTCTCACTCTCTCTCTGCCTGTATCTGTCCATTATCCACCTATCCACACATACATCTATCCATCAGTGAGTCATCTTAAAAAATATACTCCAGAAGTGATACGGTTGCCACAGGGATATGTATTAACATGTTAAGTTAAATTGAAAAATAAAATAAGATTTTTTTCTGTATGGTAATAAGATTTAGATTTGCCTATTTGATTTTAGTATAACCTTAAACATTTAATCTAGAGCTACAAAGTTGTGAAACAAATACATTAGAAAATATGCTTCAAATATCATCCTTTGTAAAAACTAAACTCGTGTTGACTTTTCTAGCTGCCATCTTTAAATGGAAAACAGCTTACACAGTCTTTCAAAATTCTTTTAGAATCCAAAATAAAGTAAATTAAAGACCACTGATTGATCTAATGGATTGGAGTGTATATGTGGAAGGCTTGGGCAAAACCTTTACTCATTTATTTACTATTAATAATTTGGTCAGTCTATGAAATTATTCTTAGCTTCCTTTCTGCCTAGGGCACTGCCAGAGGAAGTGTGATAAAAGATGACCCAGAAGGAGTCACTGCATTTAGACTCTCACAGTCCAGAGAGCACTCTGACATCTTAGCCAAAAATGTTAAGTTAAAAGGGAAAAAGACTCACTAACAGAACCATACCAAGCACTATTGTGGTGAAAAATGTGCTGGGGAGTTATGTATGTAGGATATGTAACAAAGCAGGTAATCCTATTTGAGTTTGATCATAAAATACAAAAATACAAATAGAGGTTTGTCAGATAGAGTTGTCAGATGGAGATAGTGAAGGAAAGAAATGAGGGTCCTTAAAGTTCTTTACCATGTAGAACTCCTGAAACTCATGAAAATGATGGAGTTGAAATTTGTTTAGTGTCACACAACTAGTGAGCAGCAAAGCCAGCCCCAGAGGTGATAAACTTTAGGACTCTGAGTCCAGTGATCTCTCTTCCCATCATTCTATGCTGCCCTCTCCCTTAGCACACAGAGGAAAGAAGCATGGGAATGAATGGCACGTGGCACATTCTCCCGTGGAAGAGAGATCACCCAGACCAACACTCACGGCTCGCTTTGGAGCAACACCCCTTGACCCGTACCTGGAAGTTCTCTTTGATTCTCTTCTCAGAGAAGCTCTTGGCCAGGACCACCACCCCTCGCTGCAGCTGGTAGCGCAGGGCAACCTGGCCTGGACTTCTACGGTGTTTCTTGGCAATGGATTTCAAGATTGGCTCCTCCAAGAGATATGGGCTATCTGGGTCCATCCTGGAGAAAAACAACAGATACGAAGGATGTAGATGAAAAATCTAGAGTGCGCTACCCCTTTTTCCCAAAGCCCCAGACAATGAGAGGAGAAGATACAATATAGTATGTTTCAAAGTGTCTCATGAATATTCATAGAGATTTATTCGCAATTGCGGCAAACTAGAAACAACTAAACTGCCAGTCAGTAGGCAAATGGATAAACCACTTGTGGTGTACACATCCATACAATGGAATAGTTTCCAGCAGTAAAATGGAAAGAGCAGACACTTGCAACTACAGGAATGAATCTCACAGACAGGTTGAGCAAAAGAAGCTACACAAAAGAATTTATATGACTTCTTCACATAAAGTACTACAGCAGATAAAACTAATCTAAGACCAAAACATTAGGAACATAGTTGCCTAGAGGTGGGGAGGACTTGTCTCAGAAGGAACACAAATTAACGTTTTTGGGAGAAAGTTTCTATTTCATGACAATAATGTGGATTACAAAGTACATTCATTTATCAAAATTGTACAGCTAACATATATGTATTATAGTCTATGTAAATTTCACCTCAAAATCACTTAGAAATTGTATTTGCAGTGGGGTTGGGAGAAGATAGATATGCAAATGAAGGAATATTGGAGGGAAGGAATATTGGTGACACTGAAGCTCAGTGGTGTTCACTGAGAATTCACTACACCATTGTGCTCGCTGTTCTGTGTTTTCTTTATCTATAATAAAATGCTAAAAGTTTCTTAATCAATAGAGTAGCTGATATAGATGAACTCTTTGATACTCTTATTACCATTTTGGGTCTCTGTGAGATGCCAGGGCACTATAGGCAACTAGAACAATGTCCTTGGACTTGCAGAACTCCAAGAGTTTGCTCTGGTTGAGGTAAGGGTGACATTCCACCTGTAATTTTTCAAGACCAAAATGTGTCAGAATATATGAGCAAAAAACCATATGTAAATTTAACAATACTTTGAAGGAACATCTAGTACTGTATCAATATATGTGCTATATATTTCAGACTGGTCATTTTCCCCATGCACCTTCTGAAATGCCTTCACATTCCATCCGCGGTCATACTGATAAAACTTACTTATTCTTTTTCTTTTGCCACCTTTGGTTAACATCATTTGAACTCATGACATCATTTGAACTTGTTGTGACATGTCTAAACAGGATCTAGTTAGAGGCATTCAATGTTTTAAAATGATCAAAATCTCTTGTGCCCAACTTACAGCCTCTAAGTGACATTTCTACTGGGAGACACCAAGATTTCTTAGAGAAATGGCTAATTCTAGTTCTGACCGGGGAAGCTACAAGTTCAACCTAGAACAGCTCACATTCTAAACGGCAAAGAAGGTAAAAACAATGAGGCAAGTCAAAGGAAGAAGAAGCTCATTTGAAACAGCTCCTGCTGGTCAAAATGATGGCAAGTTGAGCATCAGAAAGAACAGTAACTACAATGGATGGGAAAAGGACACATTCGTTAGAATTTGTGAATTCAAATGGCGTTAACCAAATGTGATCACATCTTTACCTCTAACTTTCAATTCACAGAAAGTATAAAAGGAACATGTTAAATTATATCATTGGATCAACCAGTATATTCTATACTGAGGAAAACTTTACAGGAATAAAAGGCTTTTTCCATCAGTAAATTGAAGGAAGGAAAGAAGCAGAGTGAGAATGAGAGTCATGGAAGAAGAGGAAGAGAAGGTAGAAGAACAGGAGGGGAAGAAGCAGGAAGAGAAGAAAGGGAGGAAGACACACTGGGGGAAGAGGAAGAGGAAGAGGAGGAGAGTGAAAGGAAGAAGAGAAGAAACTTATTAAACGAGTAATTTAGGAGAAATATCACCTAATTGCAATGTATGGGCCTTATTTCCACATCAATTTAAATCAATCAACTATAAAAATATGATTAAATTATATTTTAGCACTCATTATATTTAGTAATAACAAAAAATTATTTCTATAGTTTCAAGTGGTATAAAAGTATTCTGGCTATGTATATTTAAAGATTTATAGATTTTTAAAATATTTTACAAAATATTTTCAGATAAAATGATATAATGCCTTCTTCAAAATAATAAAGAGGTAGAATTATCTATGTAGCATGTTTGTCAGATAATTATTGCTTAAGTGTGGTGATGGGTACATAAGAAGAAAATGATTATAACATGAAGGAGTATTCAAAAAAAATGACTGAAAATGTGCATTATGAAGAAACTAAACATAGATTTCAAAAAGATTGCACCAAAATAAACTTGTACTAACTTGTTATGAAATGTCTAAATAGGATCTAGTTTGAGGCACTGAGAAAGGTAAGATACCAGTTTTTTAAAATCTCCTAACAGAGAAACATGAATTCTGCTAAATTGAAGTAGGAACAAAAATCAATTTTACTGCAAGGCATGGGTAGAAGAATGGTGAAATTATTGACTCTTCACAAAAAGTTTATGGGCACAATGCACCCAAAGAAATCAGAAGTTTACAAATAATTCATTTTAAGAAGGAATGAGATGATGTTGAAGACACAGCCTGCAACAGCATATCATTCACATCCATTTGCAGGAAAAAAAATGTATCTCACTAGTTCCCTAATTAAAGAAGACCAATGATTAACAGCAGAAATGATAACCAACACCACAGATATCTCAACTGGTTCAGTTTACACGAAAGTGACTGAAAAATTTAAGTTGAGTGAACTTTCCAATTCATGAGTGACAAAACGGTTATGGCCAGATCAGCTGCAGGCAGGAGCAAAGCTTTCAAAGGAAATTTTGAATAAGTGAGATCAAGATCCTGAAGCAGCTTCAAAACATTGTAAAATGAAATGAAACACGCCTTTGCCAGTACAACCTTGCAGACAAAGCAAAATCAAAGCAGTGGCTACCAAGACGTGGAAATGGTCCAGTCAAAGCAAAAGGAGATTGATCGAGAATAAAAGGTCATGCAAGTTTTTGGGATGCTCAGGGCATTTTGCTTATTGACTTTCTGGAAGGCTAAAGAATCATAAAAACTGTTTTGAGAAAATTAGCCAAAGTTTTAGTATGAAAGACACCTCAAAAAGCCTCACCAAAGATTCTTTTCTACCACATCGATACTCCTACTCATTTTTTTTTTCATCAAGCAAAGGCAATTTTACAAGAATTTTGACAGAAAAATCAATAGTCATTCACCTTACAGTCCTGATTTGGCTCCTTCTGAGTTATTTTGTATCTCAATCTTTAAGAATCTTTAACAGAGACCCATTTTTTATGGTTAATAAATTTGTATACATATAATCATCTGGTTTTAGAAATTATATATATATTCTATATATTAACATAGAATAGATAGGGTTTTTTAATGTTTTGATTTTCCACAAATATCCCTAAAAATATAAAACTAAGAGTAAGAGTATAAATATTTGAACTGCTTTTTGTATAATTATCAAAATGGTCTAAACAAAGCTTTAAATTTTACAGTGTCACAAATAATGTTTGATATTTGGCTGTATGGGATGTTTCTTTAAAAATCATGTGTTTTAATTATGATTTATACACCTCCTCCTTCCCACTCCTTTCCTCTGATCTGGCTTTAGTGCTCACCACTCTGGAACATGCACTGCATGGTTTCCCATAACCTCTATGCCACTAAATCCAGACACCCTTATCCTTCCCTATTGGAGTGTTTGCTCACAGTAGGATCCACCTCTGTGTGACTCAAGCCACGTCAACACTCTTTCTTGGGCTCCGGACACCACACTCTCCTGGCTGTCTCCACCTGTCTGGCAGCTCCTGTTCAATCTCCTTGCCAGTGCCACTCTGCCTCAACCCCACTTGGTGACTTTTCTGCCTCTTCCTTTTCATTCCATGAACTTGTCCTAGGAGAGTTAATCCTTGTCTGTGAGTTGTCGCCATCTATAAAGCAATGATTCCAAATATCTGTATTTCCACCTAGACCACCCCCTGAGCTCCAGACCAAAGCTACCAGCTCCCAACTCGGCACCTCCACTGGGTTGTCTCATAGGAACTTCACACCCATCCACAAAGAATTGAAGTCATGCTCTTCTACTCCACTCAAACTGCTTTTTCTCTGATGTTTTCTATTTCTGTATAAGGGACTGACATCTGCACAGGTCCTGTAAAGCCAGAAACTTGGAAACATGATTAAGCAGCAAGCATGTGAAGAGCAGAAAGTCAGAGAAGGCCCTGGTGGGCTAAGGGCTCACCTGGTTGCAGGTGGGCTTGTACTTGAGCCCTGGCTTGTTGAGGATGAGCTCCAGCTGTTTGTGATTGAAATTGGACACCCCGATGGACTTGGTTAAACCTGCGTCTTTGCACTTCTCCAGGGCCTGGAGAAGAAGGAAATGGGTGGTAGACCTTTAGTGCAGTTTGTTCATTTCATTTGTCATTGACTTTTTATAAACTGAACATCTGATTTATGATATATGAATGAATTTATGATTATGAATTATAATGAATCAAACAGTTTTATCACTTGAATAAATTAATTTCAAATGTACTTTCTTGTTCTGCACAAGTGTTTATCTCAATTCTATTACATGCATGCTCAGGACACCAAATAAACATAAAGCTGCTTTTAAATTTCCTCTTACCTATCCCACTCACTTCTATGGTACATATTTTGCTTTTAGGATGCAATAGTGTAAGGCTGTTGGCCCCACAGGGTCGTGGGGTATCCCTTATGCTGTGCTGAGGTGCAGGATCGGAGAAGTAAAGAGACAGGACACTGAAGAACTGGAGAAGAGCAGCTAGGCTTGGGGGGGCCACGCCACCTGTGAGCAGAAACAGGTGAGGCCCCAAATGTCCAGAAGCGTCAGTATTTATTAGACAGAAGCAGGGAGAAGGGTCGTAAGTGAGGTCATCATCTATAGGCTTAGTGATAGGGCATACGTAATCACGTGAGTAACAAGCGAGGGGGCCACCCCATTATATCACCTGGGCAGAGAGGTGGGCCATGCACAGTAGGGAGCTGGGCCATGCGCGGTAGTAGAGGGTCATGTATGTAAAAGAGGTCCACCCCCATTAGGTCACCGAGGCAAGGAGATGGACTGTGTGCAACAGGTATCGTGTGGGACACTTCTTGTCCAGGGGCTGGAGACTTCAGAGGATTTCTAATAGAAGGATACTGTAAGCCAAGGCAGTGGGAGCTGACAGACTTGTGCTCTTCTCTAAGATATTTATGGAAGGATGACTTGAGCTAGCACAGAAGCGAGAAAAGACTGACCGGGTGTACGGCCGCCATGACCCGATCACACCAGAGGGGTTCTTCTCCCTCGGTTATTTGCGGGATCTCAGGCCTGAGGCTGACTTTCCACAGGAACTGGATGCAAGGTACTACAACTCCTTTATCAGGAGGAGAGGCACTTGCTCCAAGCCTGCCATACAGCGTATGCCCTTGCAGGCAGGGACGCCACCGCCTGGGTCTTTGGTTCTTGTCCTGGTGTGGATGTTTTCCCATGAACTGCTTCTGCTCTGTGACTGCTCTAGGCATTCCTCCTACTACAAACTACTATATGGTTATAAAGGAAGATTATATAAATCAGCACTAAATGTGTTGGTACAGCTCCAACTACAATACCCATATGATTATATAGAAAGATTATATGAAACTAAGTATGCTAGATATAGGTACTAAGTATGATATATAAGCTAGATATATGTAAGCAGTAAGTTATACTTCAGGCACTAATTCTATAAACTAATATATGATTATATATAAAGAATTATATAAAGGAAATGGCTGAGTAATAACACTATGAACTAAGATTTTCTTCAGGTGCTAATCGTGCCTGAGGTTTGCACAGTTCTCCTTCCTCAGTGCCCATGTTGGGGGTTACACACACAATAGTTCTTTAACAAACTACACCACAGTCAAGCGCAAAAGAAACTCTCAGCTTTCCCTCTAGTAAAGGGTTTGTTGCTACCTCTTTATACAGTGATAAAAATAAATAAAACGTATAGGTTTTGCAAGGGCAGATTCACTTCCTAAGGGTGGCACCTTCTGCTCTCCTGCTGGGCCAGGCTGCAGCCATCCTTCCTCTGTGATGTGGTTCTGTCCTGGGATAAAGTGCTGACTCCTCTTTAGGGCTCATGTCCTCAACCTGATCTCAAGGGTAACGGTGTTTCCATGTCTATGTAGAGCCATAGAAGTTAAAATTAAAATGGACCACAGAGGTCATCTCATTTCCCTCCCTCACTTCACAGATGAGAACACAGAGGTGCAGAGAAGTTCCATGTCTGAGATCAGACAACTTCTGGAGCAAAACCCTATCTCTTCTGACCCCTCCTCCCTTGATTCCAACCTCAGCACACTATGCAACCCGGTGTCTGCAGCAGAACATACCTCCCATGTGTCACGAAGGTCCACAGTATCAAAAATAATGTTTCCACTGGCATCCTTAGGCAGCAATTCCTCCCCAGGCTGGAAAACAGAGGATAAAGAAGGTTTTCGATGAGAATTCCCTTTCTGATGCCTAAGGAGCTTAGCCATACCACTTTCAGGAGGCTGTGATTATTCATCTGAGCGTGCATGTGTGCATGTGTCTCTGCATGGGCAGATGTATGTATGCATGTGTGCATGTGTGTGTGCATGAGTGCATGTGTGTGGATATGGATGTGTATGGATGTGCATGTGTGTGTGCATGTGTGGGGTGGTAAGAGAAGACATGGGAAAAAAGAAAGATCAGAACAATCTGAGAGACTGTAGCAAAACACTTTTTCTCCAGTTACCTGCAGGCTCCTTCCACCATACGCCCCCACACTTAACTAAGAATGCCTTCCCTACAATTGAAATTTATTTTATTTCCGAAGGACAGGCTGGTATCGAAGACAGCGCTTACCATAACTATTGATCAGTGTGTTTAGCCCGTTTATGCTAACCCAACTCAGATAATGAGGACGTCAGATGTGCTCAGTCAACGTCCACTGTGATGAGAGGTTGGATCAGTGAAGTGCAAAGGAGCCCCGTTGTGCCACATGCACCATCCCAGGTACCTCTCTTTCCTGTGGGCTGAGGGATACATGTGGGAGAGACCCTCGCCATAAAGAAGTAGAGATTTCATGTTGTATCTCTGTAGTCTGTGGTAACCTAATAGCTCAGAACCTACCCTCAGGAACACAAGCACTAAGCAATGCAGGCCAATGCCCTCAACTCTCTAGCAGAGAGGAAGTGAGATCATCGAACCTGCATCTCACTTAAGGCTGGGGGATGAGCACAGACAGAAAATTTCAATGTCACTCAGCTGTGAAGGAGATTCATGAATGATTTAGCAGTTCTATGCACCTCACTCAAACCTACGTCTCTCAGAAAGAACCCAGGAAATCAAGCTGGAATGAGACAATGGAGGTGCAGTAACAGTGAAGAAACCATTTGGGGCATAAGAAGGGAAAACAAGAGCTGACCTTCATAGCCAGTGGATTGTGGATAATGAAGAGATCTACATAGTCTAGTTGAAGTTTCTTCAGTGACCTTTCCAGGGCTGGGCGAACTAATTCTGGTCTAAAGAAAGTTGTCCAAAGCTGCAGTGAACAAAAGAAATAAAAAAGTAGCTTATGGTTTCACACATTTGGGGACCAGAATTAAACATCACAGTTAGAAATTGACACTTGAGTAACAAAACACTGTTGTCTAAAACTAAAAGAGCTAGGGCTAAGTTTATGTTATTCCGTATAAATTACATCCTTGATGAGATGCTGAGATTTACTTGAATGACTGCAATGTAAAACAACTGTGAATAAAACTTGGCTGGAGCAGGAAAATCAGCTTTAATGTATCAGGGGTTAATGGCATCATCCACTGAGAGCAGTCAAGAAATGGCAGAAAAGGGGGAATGGAATCTATTGTCCTGTCTAATGAATTCCTCAAAACAATTCTGCTGAGAGATGCATTCTAAAAATAGGTTGTCATCAAGGTCAGCATGCGTAGGATGCATCTCCCGAGACCAAAGCTTTGTTTACATTGGAAGAAAGGTTTTCCACCCTAGGAAAATGTTATAATATTCTGGAAACGCAATGCTGAGTTGAAAAAGAAAAAAGTATTTTCTAGTCTAGCTTCCGTTTCTGAATAACATCCCAACCTCACTTGACATGTCCTGAGAACAACTACTGAAGAATTAATGGAGTGGCCCCAGAGTGCCTTGGCTAATTCTCATAACAATTGCATGAGTATTATCAATGTCATTTTATATATGAATAATATCTGCTGTTCAGAGACATGGAAGAACTATGTCCCACCTTTCACACATTTCAGCACAAAGCTAGCCTTTTCTTTGCTTTGATAATGTGCCTTCACAATATTAGGTAATAAATACATTGTTCCTGTGCTTTGATAATGTGCCTTCACGATATTAGGTAATAAATACATTGTTCCTGTGCTTTGATAATGTGCCTTCACAATATTAGGTAAACACGTTGTTCAAACAGAGCCCACATTGTTTTTCTAAATAACATATCTGAACTGGCGGTGGCCTCTGGCCACTGCGCACACAGAACTTTCACCTTGGTGGTGTAGAATACGTCCTCTCTCTTCACGGTACCATCAGCAATCTTCTCCCGAATGGCCCTTCCGACCTCCTCCTCGTTTTGGTAGAAGTATGCTGCATCGATGTGACGGAAGCCCACATCAATAGCCACTTTGGTGGCTTCCCCAGCCTTGCTCTTGGGAGTCTATGAAACAGGAGTAAGAGGAGTCAGTGATCTGCCTGACTCAGAGAAAATCAGTGCATTTCCATGGTGGCATTTTCTTCTTTTTTTTTCTTTTATTTTTATTTTGGGTTCAGGGGCACATGTTCAGGTTTGTTATATAGGTAAATTGCATATCACAGGGGTTTGATGTACAGATTACTTTGTCACCTGGGTAAGCATAGCACCTGATAGAGAGTTTTTCTGAGCCCCTCCCTCCTCCCACTTCCAACCTCAAATAGGCCCCAGTGTCTGTCGCCCCCTCCCAGGATCCATGTGTGTTGTTTAGCTCCCACATGTAAGTGAGAACATGCGGTATTTGGTTTTCTGCTTCTGGGCTAGTTTGGTTAGGATAATGGCCTCCACCTTCACCCATGTTGTGCTGCAAAGGACGTGATCTAGCTCTTTTCTTTTTTGTTCTTTTCCATGGTGTTTATGTACCACGTTTTCTTTACCCAGTCTACCATGGACAGGCATTTAGGTCGAGCCCATGTCTTTGCTACCCAATAGCATTTCCACAGTTTCTGCTGGCCTTCTGCTCTTCTTTTGATCATGTGGGTTTCCATGGTAGACCTGCATACTCTGAAGACAGCAACTAAACTCCTGTAAGCTTCTATTTCCAAATAAATTAGTGGAGTGAGCCTCACTCTGGAGCATGGACAAATCATATCTCATTCAGTATAAATCAGTTGTACAATCATAACCAACAGGAAGGCCAGGTGTGGTGGCTCATGCCTGTAATTCCAGCACTTTGAGAGGCCGAGGCAGGTGGATCATGAGGTCAGTAGTTCAAGACCAACCTGGCCAAGATGGCGAAACCATCTACTAAAAATACAAAATTTAGCCAGGCGTGGTGGCAGGCTCGTGAAGCTGAGGCAGAGAATTGCTTGAACCCAGGAGGAGGAGGTTGCAGTGAGCTGAGATTGTACCAGGGCACTCCAGCCTGGGTGACTGAGCGAGACTCCATCTAAAAAATAATAATAGTAACAAAAACCAGGAAAACTTCTGATACTGGGAAAAATTTTCTAAGGCACTCAATAGAAAGGACAGTTCAATTGATACATAAATACACACACACACACGCACACACACTGCACAGTCCCACATATACAAAAATTTTTCTCAATCAAAATCACACTAAGTGTGCCTGCGTCTCCTGCCTTCCTTCCCTCCTTCACCTCTTCTGCCTCTGCCATCCCACAGACAGCAACCCCAACCCTTCCTCTTCTTCCTCCTCCTCCTCAGCCTACACAGTGTGAAGGCGACAAGGCTGAAGACTTTGTAATGATCCGCTTCCACTTAATGAATAGCAAATAGATTGTCTCTTCCTTATGATTTTCTTATTAAGAGTTCCTTTTCTCTAGCTTACTTTTCTCTAGCGTACTGTATTATGAGAATACGGTACACCATACATATAACATGCAAAGTAGGTGTTAATCAACTGTTCATGTTATTAGTAAGGGTTCCAGCCAATTGTTGGCCTGGTTTCACTCAGGACACAGACCTCACCTCACCAAGCTGGCGTTGTTGCAAAGTTAGGACAATAACATGTACACACCCTGCCTCAAGTTTCAAACGGGCTAGTTTAAATCTGAGATTCTCACCTAGCAAGCTCCCTAGAACAGCAGGACAAAAGACAGCACAACACACACGCAGGAACAAAAATTCTCATTCCTGTATGACTTAAGGTAAAAACACCAGTTAGAGTATTAAGAAAGCTTCTTTTTCATTTGGTGCACTTGAAATGTCTGAATGTTAAACACATACACATATTATAATTTATTCTGGTAAATGAGGGAGTTATGGGAATTTTGTTCTAATTCTCTATTCTGTCTTTTCTAACAGTAATAAACATTACATATAACCCATGTAGACACACATTATGCCTAACAGATGAAACGGATAATTATGCCATTGAAAATCTACTGATCCTTTCCGGCAGCTGTTATCTAGTGATATCTCATGACAGAGTTCTACCAAGATTGAGCCCATCCATTGGTCTCTCATTTAGGGGGCAATCCCTCCAAAGCAACCCACAATGCCTTTACATTACTGTGACCAGAGTGTGGCACTTCAAGTTCGCTACAGGGAACTAAGTGGACGGGTGTCTGGTGTATTGGGTGAGAAACACGATTCAGCCCTTACTGTGTGATCGTGTGTCTCCTAAGCCTTCCCATCGAATTACCTAATATTTTGAATCACAGTGGCTCCTTACATGACAAAAGGTTTGGATGGTCAAAGCTCCCTGGCAAATACTTCCAACCCCAACAACCTCACAGCAAAGCTGCCAGCAAGTATTCATGCTGGCTGCCAGTTCCCTTTGGGCCCTTGGGCCTTCACGTTTCTAACCAAGAATGGAGCAGCTCTGAGCAGGCTGAATATGGTGTTTTTTTTTTTTAATGTAAGAAATAATGAGTACTTACCAAGGACGGTCGTTGAGGAATTAAATAAGATAATGCATGGAAAACATTTAAAATACATGAAATCACTTGACATATGTTAGATCACAATAATAATAATAGTAATAATAATAAAAAGAATTTGCCAAAAAAATCAGTCTCCAAACCCTAAGAGTCAACAACTTATCACCCTCTTAGTGCAAAAAATACAGGACCCTGCAACCCCTGGGGTCCACTTACGTGTTCAGGAGCATAAGTGCCAAATCCTAGCACCGGCATGAAGTGTCCATCATTCAGCCTCACGGAATGGCTGTGCTTCAGATCCATCACTGCCCACAGCCCGGCTAACTGGACTCTGTCTTTCCTTCCGTATCCTCACTGAGAGCCCAGTAGGAGACAAGCCTGCCTCGTTCTTTATTTCCATCAAATACAAGATGGGTGGGGCGCAGATTACAGCTGCCTGTGATTTCAAAATCAAGTTGAAGTCAATCCATTGAGTTTTTTTCTGATTCTTTCATGTCTCTGCAGGCCTGTCTTATGGGAAAATCATACATAAATATTTGCATACTAGAGGAGTTTGAATTTTCTCTTCAGCATTGTTCACATTTGATTTCTAAGTTAAAAACTTAAGCATGCCGAAAGAAACTATCAACAGAGTAAATAGACCACCTACAAAATGGGAGAAGATTTTTGCAAACTATGCATCTGACAAAGGTCTAATATCCAGCATCTATAAGGAACTTAAACAAATTTACACAAATGAAACAAACAACCACAATAAAAAGTGGGCAAAGGACACAGGACATGAACGGACACGTCTCAAGAGGAGACAAACATGCAGCCAACAAACATGAAAAAAAGCTCAGCATCACTGACCATTAGAGAAATGCAACTCAAAACCACAGTGAGATACCATCTCACGCCAGTCAGAATGTCTGTGATTGAAAAGTCAAGAAAATGACAGATGCTGGCAAGGTTGTAGAGAGGAACCAACGCTTATACATGGTTGGTGGGAGTATGGATTAGATCAGCCATTGTGAAAAGCAGTGTAGTGATTCCTCAATGACCTAAAGTCAGAAATACTATTCGACCTAGCAATTCCAGTACTGGGTATATACTCAAAGGAATATAAATTTTTATTTTACAAAGACACGTGCATGTGTATGTTCATTGCAGCAGTATTTACAATAGCAAGGACATGAAATCAACCCAAACACCCATCAGCGATAGACCGGATATAGAGGATGTGGTGTATGTACACCGTGGAATACTATGTGGCCATAAAAAAGACCATGTGCTTTGCAGGAATATGGATGGCGATAGTGGCCATTATCCTTAGCAAACTAACGCAGGCACAGAAAACCACTTACTCTGTGTTCTCACTTATAAGTGGGAGCTAAATGATGAGAACACATGGACACATACAGGGTGGAGTGTGGGAAGTGGGAGAGGATCAGGAAAAATAACTAATGGGTGCTAGGCTTAATATCTGGGTGATGAAATAATCAATATCTGGGTGATGAAGTAATCAGTACAACAAATCTCCATGACACACGTTTATCTCTGTAACAAACCTGAACATCCTGAATATGTACCCCTGAACTTGAAAGTTAAAAAATAAGTATGCAAATATGTCCTTGATCATTGCACTTATTTTACAAGGTATAAAACTGTCATTAGGCTAGTGATTCCAAACACTAATTTTCACAGAGGACCCAAGGTAACTTTCACACCATTCCTTTCATCATAAATCCCATAACAATAGCTTGCTGAAAATTTCTGCAACAAAGCTCAACACCTCGTCTGAAGCACACATGTGACAGCATTTCTTAGGAAGACCTACTCCTACTTTTATTATCTTTGTCTCCTGTACCAAGGCCCATTTCATTTTTTATTCTCATTGTCTTGTTTTCTTGAATCCTTTTGGTGAGAAAAACTTGTCTGAAATCATGGATGAATGTCTGTTTTCTTGCCTTTCTTTCAGCTGTTGCCTCTTTCTGGAACATCTTTCTCTATCCCACCTAGTTTTCAGCAGTTTAATGATTTCTTATTTATCCAAAAATGCACCTACTCCAGCCACACATCCTTTTTGACTCCTTCTATGACCTCCCTAGGTGAAGTTGATACCCTCCCCTGCATACCCTTTATTATTATAGCTTCTACTGTACAGGTCAAAAAACCACATCATTCAAACTACATTCCCAACTAATAAGGAACTTCTGCTAGATTAAACACCTAACTTAGTTTTCTTTAACGTTTCTGTTATGTTGTGCTTCTTGCAACCTATATTTGTGCCATTGGTATTTTACAGCCAATTATAAAACATACAATTATAATTTATCTTACTTTCAACTCATCCCTCTGGCTGGTCAAGGTCAGAACGCTGCCTGATTCTATGAGTCCATTTGGTTGCATTGATCGCAACATTGTGTCAGCTATAAATTTGATGAGACTATCCTTTATATTCCATTGCTAAAATTAGCACTAAACAGAGATGTTCTGTGTCAAGTCACAAGAAAATTCTATTTTCATTGATGTCAACTTCCTGGAGTCTACAATTCAACAGGTTAAAAATTTGTCTAATGTTCTTACAATATTTATCTGTATTTTGCACTAAATGCTTGGCTAAAGTAAGAGACACTGATTCTCCTCTACTTCTGATTAAGCAGTCTAGGAAATTAGTAGTGAAAGAGAATGGGCCAATTTCATTCTGAGCGAAGCCATAGCAGGACCTCATGCTCCCTGGCCCCGTTCTCATTAAATTGCATTAAACATTATTCCAAAATATTTCTAGATTTGATGGCATGCCTATCATTTTCAGAATCCATCTTCCCTTTGTAATTGGAAAGATAATTGTTTCTGGTTTCCCAGCACATTTTTTATTTTCTATGGTTTCTGGAAGACTACTAATGAGATAAAATGGAGCCTCTTGTCTTATGAATCAAGGGAGCTCTCTGTTCATGAGACAAAAAGTGGGCAGATGGCAAGATGTTCCCCTAGATCCCTGCCTCCTGGTACTCATGCCCTTGGGTAAAACTCTCTTCTTGAGTGTAGCTGGTACTTGTGTCTGTATTCTTTTTTATTTTGAGATGGAGTCTCCCTCTGTCACCCAGGCATGATCTCGGCTCACTGCAACCTTCAGCTCCCGGGTTCAAGTGATTCTCCTGCCTCAGCCTCCCAAGTAGCTGGGATTACAGGCGCCTGCCATCACGCCCAGCTAATTTTTGTATTTTTAGTAAAGACGGGATTTCACCATGTTGTCCAGGCTGGTCTTGAACTCCTGACCTCAGGTGATTCACCCACCTTGGCCTCTCAAAGTGCTGGGATTACAGACATGAGCCACCATGCCTAGTCCTTGTGATCTTTAGTCTAATCAATAGAATGCTGTAAGGCAAAAAAAAAAAAAAAAAACTTTCCATCATTAGGAAATACAAGATTGTTACTTCCATCATGCTAGCCAATTCTACAGTCTTCTCAGCTTGTAGGCTTTGATAAAATGAGTGGCTTTGTTGGAGAGGCACACATGGAGAGAAGCTGAGCTCGGCCTCAGTCCACCAGCCATCTAAAAACTGAGGCCTTAAAACTGAGCAAGAACGTTCTCCTCTCAAAGCAAGTCTCAGCTTTCAGCACCACACTTTTAGCTGCACTGAAGGAAATCCTGGCAGATTTTCTCTAGCAGGGACCACCAGAGAGGATGATGAGGGGATAAAGAATTTCTTCTTTCCCATACCAAGCAAGTTACTTATCAGAGGAATAAATGATGTTTGAGCCCTTCCATATCAAGTATCATCTGAGAAAAGGCAGTATTTGTTTTAAACATTTTACTGGACAGAAAAAAAGCAATTATTTACAGCAAAACCACAAAGAGTTGGCTAGAACCCCAAAATTCTGATAGGACATTTAATCAAATAGAGCAGAGTTCAGTAAGGACTCTGCAGTTCATGAGAAAAAGGTAACCCAGGATTATGAGAGAAATGTTAACACTGCATGGAGATAAAACGCTGAACACTTCACTGTGGTTTGAATGTGTCCCCCAAAGTCCACGTGTTGAAAATAGAATCTCCAATGCAACAGTGTACAGAGATGTGCCCTCTAAGAGGTCACTAGGTCATAAGGGCCCTGCTCTCATGAATCATTGACCTCATTATTGCAGGAATGCGTCCATGATCCTGAGAGTGGGTTTACTGTAAAAGTCATTTCAGCCCTCTTGTGTTCACTCATCCTCTTACCCCTGTTTTCCCATCCCCCGCCTCCGCCATGGGATGACACAGCATAAATGTCCTCACCAGATGAGGGCCCCATGATCTGGGACTTTCAAGTGTCCAAGACTGAGCCAAACAACTTTGTATTTTTTACGAGTCCCTCAGTCTCAGCTATCCTGTTACAGCAACAGAAAACAGCCTAAGACACACCCATATAATCCTCCCTGAATAAGTGGGATTGTGTGGTGAAGCCACAGAGAAATGACTCAGAGGGGAAACACACCTCGCCCCTCCTTTACCACCCTACACAAGCAGGGAGCCAAAAAGATTGCCTTTCAGAGTTCATCTAATCCCAGTCATGGGGTGTATCTTTCCCTAGGCTACAGCAGGGGAGGGAGGAGAAGGGGCGCTGAGCACAGGAGAGTCAGTCAGGCTTGACCCTGGCCCCAAGTCCTCATGGGGCATCAGTGAAATACCACCTCCTGTAGTTCAGGCTGATGGGGTGGGAATGCTGCGTTATGTAAGTATCAGTGTTCACTAAGGTAGATA
>CAUYQU010098659.1:0-24227 GCA_963574635.1 Cheracebus regulus
AGCATTTCATCAAATCTTTTTTCAAAGTTGTTAGTTTCTTTGCATTGGGTTAGAACATGTTCTTTTAGCTCACAGAAGTTTCTTATTATCCACCTTCTGAAGCCTGATTCTGTTAATTCTTCACACTCGTTTTCCATCAGGCCTTGTTCCACTGCTGATGAGGAACTACCATTCACTGCAGAAGGAGAGACATTCTGATTTTGAGTGCTCTCAGTTTTTTTATGCTGGCTTCTTCCCATCTTTGTAGATTTATCCACCTGTCATCTTTGTAATTACCAACTTTCAAATTAGGTCTCTGAGTGGACATCCAGCTTGTTGATTCCCAGCTCTGGAATCTATGTAATTTTCACTGCGGCGACCCACAATGCCGGCTAAAACAGAGGTGTTGAGATTCGTGGTGCTTTTCTGCCCGGGGGTCTCCAGTCCGGCTTCCCTCTTCAGTCTCTTTTCCAATCAGCTGAATGGGCTACTCTGCCTTCCCAGAGCTCCAAACATCATCCAAAAGGAGACCCAGTCCCATTTACTCTACACCGAGAGCTGCCACGCCAGCCAAAAGGGTAGTGCTGGCGACCCAAAGGGCTCCTCCACTGGGAATCTCCTGGTCCGTGGGCAACTAAAATTCGTCTGGAAGTGTGGTGTCCACTCATTCTCTGCACTTTCACTGGGAGCTGCAATCCTGAGCTGCTAGTAATCGGCCATCTAGGATCTCTCTCCCAATGATAGCTTTTAATGAAACCATTGTTGGAAAGTTCCTACATTTTATCTGAAGTATTTCACTTCAGATAAAGTCTGTGATAAGTTAAAGATACTTACTGCAATCTTTGGAACAATCATTAAAAATGTTAATATATAGCTATAAAGCCAATAAAGGATAAATAAAACACTGAAAATATAATTAACACAAAAGTAGACAAACAGAAGAATAATTTAAAAGGTGGAAATGTATAGAAAACAGATAACAAAATGATAGACATAAATCCTAACAAACTGATAATTAGGCTAACTATAAATGGACCACACATTAAAATCAAAAGGCAAAGACTGTAAAATTAGATAAAAATACAAAACCCCAGCTAAATACTATTTACCAGAGTTATGCTTTAAATGCAATGACATGAATAGTTTGAAAGTACAATGGTGTCAAAGATGTATTATGTAAACAATGAGCTTAAGAAGGTGGGGCAGCTGTATTAATGTTAGACAAAATAAATTTCAAACAAGAAGTGCTACTAAAGAGAAAAGGGACATTTTATAATGATAAAATAATCAATAGGGCAGGAAGATGTAAACATTATAAATATATGTGTATTTTTAAAAAGAGCTTCAAAACTACTTATTAGTACTATGCTTACTACCTGGATGATGGGATCATTCATACCTCAAACCTCAGTATCAAAGTATCTATGTAACAAGCCTGCACATGTATCCCTAAGCCTAAAATAAAAGTTGAAGTTTAAAAGTTAAAAATTTAAAAAGAACTTCAAAATACACCAAGCAAAAACTGATAGAACTAAAGGGAAGATGAGACAAATCAACAATTACAGTTAGAGGTTTTAGGACATATTTCTAATATCATTGATAGAACGACTGGGGAAAAAAATTGATAAGGATTTAGAAGCTGTAACAATACTAACAAGCACATTAATTGATATTTATAACATCACATACCCAATATCTGCAGAGTGCAGATTCTTTTCAAGTGTACATGAAATGCTCTCCAAGATAGATTCTACACTGGACCTTAAAATAAATCTCAATAATTTTCAAAAGACTGAAATCTCACAGAGTACATTTTCTGATTAAATTGAAATTATGAAATTAAATTAGTTTTCAATAACAATGAGATGCCTAGAAAAGCCCCAAGTATTTGGAAACAGAACAATCTATGGGTAAAAAAAGAAATTACAATCAAAATAGAAAATATTTTTAACCGAATAATAGCCAAAACACAATGTAAGAAAAGGTATGGCCAGGTGTGGTGGCTCATGCCTGTAATCCCAGTACTTGGGGAGGCCAAGG
This sequence comes from Cheracebus regulus, assembly GCA_963574635.1. Taxonomy (NCBI): domain Eukaryota; kingdom Metazoa; phylum Chordata; class Mammalia; order Primates; family Pitheciidae; genus Cheracebus; species Cheracebus regulus. The sequence continues at coordinate 2,020 of CAUYQU010098659.1, forward strand.
CAGGTGGATCATGAGGTCAGGAGATTGACACCATCCTGGCCAACATGGTGAAACCCCATCTCTACTAAAATATAAAAAATTAGCCAGGTTGGTGGTGTGCAGCTGTATTCCCAGCTACTTGGGAGGTTGAGGCAGGGGACTCACTTGAACCTGGGAGATAGAGATTGCAGTAAGCCTAAATAGTGCCACTGCACTGCGGCCTGATGACAGCGAGATTCTGTCTCAAAAAAAAAAAAAAGAAAGAAAGAAAGAAAAGGTGTGAGATACAGACACAGTGGTACCAAGAGGAAAAGTTCTCGTTTTAAAAGCATGTAGTATGAAAGAAGAAAGGCCTACAATCTATGCTGTAAGCTTCTATATTAAGAAACTGTTTTCAAAAAGAAGAAATTAAAAGTCAGCAGAAGAAAAGAAATAATGAAGAATGGAATCAATGAAATTTAAAAATCAGATGAAAAATAGAAAAAATAAGTAAAACCAAAAGTTCGTTCTTTCTAGAAACAATAAAATTGATAAAACTCTAGCTAAAGTAGTAAAGAAAAAAATTATCTATTTCAAGAAAGAAAGAAGGGACACAAATACAGATTCTACAGATGTTAAAAACAGAACAAAAGAAAAAAACAAGCAGTGTTGTGCTGATAAGCCAGCTCTCTGTGGCAGGCGAAAAAGATTTGACTTGTAGTGTTTGCCAATTTCCCTGTTGTAAATACTCCCGTCATAGCTGCATTCAAACTATCGATGTGACGTCACTGAGTGCAGAGTTAGAAGGAGATGCTCACATCAAATCCCATGAGCCTTTGTAATCTGACTCCATATATCAATATCCCTCACAAAAATAGACATGAAATTGCTTACCAAGATACTACAAATAACTTTACGCCAATAAATTCAACAAGTTAGGTGAAATACACAAAGTTTTTGAAAGACATGTTAGTTCAGCCTCCTATATCAAAGTACCGTAGACAGGGTGGCTTAAACAGCAGACATTATTTCTCACAGTTCTGGAGGATGAGAATTCCAGGGTCAACATGCCAGTAGATGCAGTTTCTGGTAAGAGACCTCTTCCTTGCTTGCAGACAGTCATCTTCTCCATGTGTCCCGATATGTTGGAGAGAGAGAGAGCATATGCACTCTGGTCTCTCTTCCTTTCACATCAGGACACTAATCCCATCATGAGGACCCCATGCTCATACCTTACTCAAACCTAATTGCCTCTCAAAGGTCCGTTGGGGGTTAAGGCTTCAACAAATGAATTTGGGCGGTGATATGGTTTGGCTCTGTGTCCCCACCCAAATCCCATCTTGATTTGTAATCCCCACATGTCAAGGGAGGGACCAGCTGGGAGGTGATTGGATCATGGGGGCAGATTCCCCCATGCTGTTCTCGTGATAATGAGTTCTCACCTGATGGTTTAAAAGTATTTGGCAGTTCCCCCTTTTCTCTCTCTCTCCTGCAGCCATATAAGAAAATGCTTGCTTCTCCTCCACTTTCAGCCACAAATGTAAGTTTCCTGAGGCCTCCTCATGCAGAACTGTGAGTCAATTAAACCTCCTTTCTTTGTAAATTACCCAGTCTCAGGTATTCTTTATAACAGTGTGAAAACAGGCTAATACAGGGGGGCAATAAACATTCATTCCATAATAACATAATCACCAAAACTAACTCAAAGTGACATGATCACAGCTCACTGCAGCCTTGACCTCCTGGACTCAATCAGTCCTCCCACCCCAGCCTGCCAAGTAGCTGGGACTACAGGAGAATGCTACCATGCCACCATGCCTGGCTAATTTTGTTTGTTCTTTATAGAGACGGGGTCTAACCATGTTACCTAGCCTGGTCTCAAACTCCTGGACTCAAGCGATCCTCCTACCTGAGCCTCTCAAAGTGCTGGGATTGTAGGCATTAGCCACCATGCCTGGCCCTAATAACTATTAAAGAAATTGAATTTGTAATTTAAAAGCTCTTCCCCAAAAAAAAGATGCCCAGGTAAATACAACTTCACTGATGATTTCTATTAAACATTTAAGGAGTAGATAGTACCAGTCCTATATAAATTTTTTCAGGAAATGCAGAAGGAAGAAATACTTTCTAGCTCATTTTGTGAGGCCTTAATATTAAAATCAAAGACATTACAGAAAAAAAAAACTATAGACCAAATCCCTTAGAAAACTACACAAAATTTTTGATAAATATTAGCCACTTTGGGAGGCAGGGGCAGGCATATCATTTGAGCCTAGGTGTTTGAGGTCAGCCCGAGCAAAATGGTGAAATCCTATATGCCAAAAAATATATATATATATATATATATATCGCACATATACACACACAAATTAGTTGAGCATGGTGACACATGCCTGTAGTCCTAGCTATTCAGGAGGCTGAGGTGGGAGGATCACTTGAGCCTAGGAGGCAGAGGTTGCAGTGAGCTGAGATAGCATCACTGCACTCCAGCTTAGGCAACTGAGCAAGATCCCATCTCAAAAACAAATAGGTAAATATATATTAGCAAACCAAATCTAGCAATATATACCAATGATAATACATCATAACCAAATAGGGTTTGTCCCAAAAATGAAAAGTTGGTTTCAGATTTAAAAATTAATCGACATAGTTCATTATATTCACAGAATAAAGGAGTCAAACTATGTGACCATCTCAGTAAATGCAAAAAAAGTATTGAAACATTCAACACTCATTCATGATTAAAAACTCAGCAAACTAGGAATAGAAGAGAACTTCCCCATCCTGATAGAGGCTCTCTAGAAAAAACCATAGGTAGCATCATACTTAACGGCGAAAGACTGTGTGCTTTTCTTCTAAGGTTCAGATCAAGCACGAATGTTAACAACTGAATATATGCATCCCCTATAATTCACTCCTCAACAGAAAGGTGAATGTACTGGCACCAGAAGACATATTTAAGATTGTGCATAACTGTGTTATTTATTACAGTCCCAAACTAGAAACAACTTAAATGTTTACCAATAATAGATTGGATACATAAATTATGACATGATCATACAATGGAATGCTATGTATCAGTGAGAAAATGTGACCACTGTGTATGCAGCAACATGGATAAAGCAGGAAAACACGCTCAGGACTCCCACTGATTCTACATTAGGGTGAGTATGTAATAATAATAATAGAAATAAAATGCACAATAAATGTAATGCTCTTGAAACCATCCCCCTCACAACTTATCCGTGGAAACATTGTCTTCTACAAACCTGGTGCTAAAAATGTTGTGGACCACTGCTTTACAGGAAGCATGGTGGCATCTGCTTCTGGGGAGGCCTCAGGAAGCTTCCAGTCATGACAAGAGGTGAAGGGGAAGAAGGCATTTCACATGGCAGAGCAAGAGAGAGAGACTGAGAATTGGGGCAGGGTGCCACACACTTTTGAATGACCTGATCTCCTGGTAACGCACTATCACGAAGACAGCATCTCAGGCCACGAGGGATCTGCCCCTGTGATCTAAGCACCTCCCACCAGGCCCCACCTCTAGCATTGGGAATTACAATTCAACAGGAGGTTTGGGCTGGGACAAATATCCAAATTATATCAGACTTTGGCTCTCAACTTGTCCAACAAAATCTGGAAATAGGGACAAATGGTTGAGGAAGGTGGGTAGAGGACCAGTTGCTTAAGAAAGTTAATAACAAAGGCTACCATGCATTTAGCATCCACTATACACTAGACGCTATGTAATGACATCTATATGCATTTCCTCATTTAATCTTAGCAGCATCTTTGTGAAGTAGGCAGGAGTGACCTGAAGCAGATCATTTTAAACACTTTTCCTCCTCAATATGACAACATTAATTTCAGTATCAGTAATAATCATTATTTTCTTCATTTTTTAGTTCTAACACAATTTTAAAAATAAATTAATGTCAAAGATATTTGAATTTAGTGAAATTTTAAATTTACAAATTTTCACTTATCAAACAAAATACTGCACCTCTCAGCTTGCAGACTTGAATGATTTCCAGCCACTATAAAATTATTCTCCAAATAAACACTGTAATTTAGTTCATGTATGTTGGGTGCAAATCACTTAACTGGAAGTTCTTTATGTTAACTTCCATGTAAGGTACAATGTTTAATAAAGGATAAGTAATAAAAAGGTGCTAATTTCAAACTTGCATACATACTAAAATTCAACTGTAATAGCAGCAATTATTTAGAACTTAAATCAACAAAAAAAATTTTCCAAGAGAAATATCTTATCACTGGAGTTACTTAGAATTGCCAATGCATGATATTAATAAAAAGCAGATCCACTTTTAGTTTTATTATTGTTTTAAAATTATCTATAGACAATGTCCTGCACACAGGGTATACTACACTCACAAGCCCCTTCTCAGCATGCCACTGATTGAGATACTTCCTTCGAAAATATTCATCTTGGTCAGTACTCTCAGTTTTGAATTTCAAGTTTATTACGTATTGGTGATTCATTCAAAACTAGTATCTACCTTTCTATCCATCTAAAATGTATGTATGGATACATTTTGTTCTCTTTCTGCTGTGATTTGAATATTTGTCCCCTCCAAAACTAATGTTGAAACTTAATCCCCAATGTGACAATATCGAGAGGTGGGGCCTTTAAGAGATGATTGGGTCATGAGGGGCTCTGCTCTCATGAATTGATTGGCCCATTCATTAATTAATAAATGGGTTATCATGGGAATGGGAATGAGATTGGTGGCTTTATAAGAAGAGGAGGAGAGGCTGGGTGCAGTGGCTCATGCCTGTAATCTCCGCACTTTTAGAGGCTGAGGTGGGCATATTACTTGAGGCCATGGGCCTGTACCAGGGTTTGGGGACCCCTGCTGTAAAGCACTGCAGAACCGTGAGCCAAGTAAACCTCTTTTCTTTATAAATTACTCAGTCTCAGGTAATTCTTTTTTTTTATTATTGTGCTTTAGGTTCTGGGGTACATGTGCAGATCATGCAGGATTGTGGCACAGATACATACATGGCAAGGTGGTTTGCTGCCTCCATCCCCCTGTCGTCTATATCTGACAGTTCCCCCATATTATCCCTCCCCAACCTCCCCATCCCCCGCTGTCCCTCCCCTAGACCTCCCCAACAGACCCCAGTATGTGATGCTCCCCTCCCTGTGTCCATGTGTTCCCATTGTTCAACACCTGCCTGTGAGTGAGAACATGTGGTGTTTGATTTTCTGTTCTTGTGTCAGTTTGCTGAGAATGATGGTTCCAGATTAAACCATGTCCCTACAAAGGACATGAACTCGTTTTTTATGGCTGCATAGTATTCCATGGTGTATATGTGCCACATTTTCCTTGTCCAGTCTAACATAGATGAGTATTTGGGTTGGTTCCAGGTCTTTGCTATTGTAAACAGTGCTGCAGTGAACATATGTGTGCATGTGTCTTTATAATAGAATGATTTATTATCCTTTGGGTATATACTCAGTAGTAGGATTGCTGGGTCAAATGGAATTTCTATTTCTAGATCCTTGAGGAATCGCCACACTGTCTTCCACAATGGTTGAACTAATTTACACTCCCACCAACAGTGTAAAAGTGTTCCTATTTGTCCACATCCTCTCCAGCATCTGTTGTCTCCAGATTTTTTAATGATTGCCATTCTAACACGTGAGATGATATCTCAGTGTGGTTTTGATTTGCATTTCTCTAATGACCAGGGATGATGAGTATTTTTTCATATATTTCTTGGCCTCATATATGTCTTCTTTTGAAAAGTGTCTGTTCATATCCTTTGGCCACTTTTTAATGGATTTGTTTGTTTCTCGTAAATCTGTTTTAGTTCTTTGTAGATTCTAGATATTAGCCCTTTGTCAGATGGGTAGATTGCAAAAATTTTTTCCCATTCTGTTGGTTGCTGGTTCACTCTAATGATTGTTTCTTTTGCTGTACAGAAGCTCTGGAGTTTAATTAGATTCCATTTGTCTATTCTGGCTTTTGTTGCCAATGTGTTTGGAGCTTTAGTCATGAAACCCTTGCCTATGCCTATGTCCTGAATGGTTTTGCCTAGACAGTCTCAGGTATTTCTTTACAGCAATACAAGAACAACCTAATACAAAGTATCAACTACACACTAAGCCCTATGCTTAGTGTTTAATATGCATTATTTAATTTATTTCTTACAAAAACCTGATAAGCACTCTTTTTATCCCTACCTGACATATTATAAAACTACCCTCTGAGAATTGAAGTAACTTTCTCAAACTCATTCAGCTAATAAATGAAAGTTTTATCATCTAAACCTGAGTTTTTTTACATGAATCTTCAGTCTTTCCACATCATCATTCTGCAAGTCATATGCACCATCATCCTCCTCCTCATTCATCGCTATCACTTACAAGCACCTATGCAATATACACACACCAGGTATCATGTATATGACTGTATGACTTTGTTCTATATAGTCGATATAAAGCAATTTTTGCACATATATTTACCATTTGTCTTAGTCCTTCATTCCTTCCTGCACTTTAGACCTTCCATCTGGGATTATTTCCATCTGCTTAACGCACATTCCTTAAAATTCCTTTATTGAGAGTCTATTGGTGATAAATTTTCTGTTTTTCTCTATGTGAAAATGACTGAATTTGATCTTCATTTTGCAATATATTTTCGCTGAGTATAGAATTTCAGGTTGACAGTGATTTTTTTTCTCAGCACATTGAAGATAGCATTCCATGGTCTTCTGGCTCCTTTTGTTTCTGCAGAAAAGTCAACTGTCAGCCTGTCCCTCTTCTGTGTATAGTCTATCTTTTCTCTCCTACTCGGGACATCTTTCCTTTATTTTTGGTTCCCTGCAGTTTCACTTATGTTTTTTCTTTGAATTTAACTTGGAACGTATTGGGCCTCCGAGGACTATTCTTTCTTCAGTTCTGAAAAGCTCTCAGCTGTTGTCTGCTCACATTATTGGCTTTGCCCTGTCACACACTTGTCTCCCCTCTTTCCTCCTGCTCGCTCTCTTTTTTTCTTCTCGCCCCTCCTTTTGTAGCTGTGATTAGACAACAGTTGAACTTCTCACTTGATCTTTTAGTTCTCTTAACCTCTTGTCCATATTTGCCATATTTTGTCTCTTTGGGCTGATTTTAAATAATTTTCTTATTTCTGTCTTCAAATTCACTAATTCTCTCTTAAGGTTTTTCCAAACTACTATTAAATCTGTCCATTGAATTTTTAGCTCCAATTATTCTTTTCATTTCTAGTTCATTTGCTAATCTACTTATTTCTTATTCATCTTAAGCCTCCTTTTATGTTTTAAGTAAATTGTTTGCATTCTTTGCATAATAACCCTAATATCTGAAGTCCTTGGAAGTCTGACTATATAGTGTCTCATTCTGCTTTCTCTCTTCCTCCCCCATTTCCTTGTTTGTTTAGTGATTTTTACATAGGAATTGCTTATTTGCTATGGAACTTTAACTGTAGGAAGTTTTTAAAGCCTGGGATAAAGGTGACTTCCTCTAGAGAGAATTTCTGTTCTTTTCTGTTGGACCTCTGGGATCTATCCCTGTATGGAGGTCAGTTTAAGCTAAAATCTTGGCTTGAAGTTCTTAGGGTTCCCAGGTTGTGTGAATTCAGGCTACAAATTGGCATTAGTCACAAACTCTTGGAGGTTTTATTTTCACTTTCACCCAGCAGCAAGCTTCAAGACAGGAAGTTTTCTTTGCAATCCCAAGAAGATGTCATTGACTTCTAGTTCACTGTTGCATGGAGGTCTACCCGTGGCTCCATGTTGGACTTTCCACTTGGGCAGGTTCTGTAATGCTGTCTTACTCCCTAGCCTCAGGATACGTAAAATCAATGCTCAGGCTGCCCTGGTTCAACAGATACCTCCAAGTCAAGAGCTGGCTTCAGCCCACTGCCGACCTTTCTGAGCCTCTGTCTTCAACTGCTTCCTGGCCTGAGTCCGCCTTACTGTCTCATCAGCTTATGGATACTCTTAAGAGTTTTTCAGTCCAAGATTTTTAGTTGTTTCCAGTAAGATGGTTGTCTATCGGGTTCACAGTGTTGCCAGCAACAGAAGTGCCTGGACCTCAGTTTTCCCATCCTTAAATTGGCTTCTTTCCTTGCCTGCCAGGGACATTAAGAGGACCAAATGAGCTAACAGTCTTGAAAATGAAAGAGCTGAGATTATAGTGTGAGCCACCACGCCCAGTCCCCAACCTTATTCTTTTTTATTTTATTTTATTTTTTAAATTTCTTTTACTTTAGTTGCATACTCTATCTGGCATTTCTCCCCATGTTATCCCTCCCCAACCTTCCTCCCAACCTTATTCTTAACTGAATATCCAAAATTCCACTGATACCGTTTTTTTTTTTGAACTAATAGATTGGGAAAGATAAAACATTTGATAACGCAAAGATTCAATAGGCACTCTCATGCATTGTGGGTGGGGCCATAAATTGGCACAATCCTTATAGGTGGTAAGTTGCCAAATAAATAAAAATAAAAAAATAATTTGCCAGGCATGTGTGGTGGCACGCACCTGTAGTCCCGGCTACTTGGGAGGCTGAGGCAGGAGAATCACTTGAACCTGGGAGGCGGAGGTTGCAGTGGGCCAAGATCATGCCACTGCACTTCAGCCTGGGTCACAGAGCAAGACTCTATCTCAAAAAAGAAAAGAAAAAAAAAGAAAGAAAGGTTGTCGTTGGATGTCTGATGACTTGTTAGCCAGGCTCGCAGTTCCCACTCTGTCCTCAGGCACTGGGGAGCCCCTGCAGGTTTGTGAGCAGAGGAGTAACACAATCAGGCAGACTGAGGCAGACAGTGTCTGTTTCACTCATTCGTTTATGTGCAACACCCAGAACATTGCAGGCATTCCACGAGCATCTGGTGAATACGTAACTGAAGGGCACCCATGAGCCTGGCCTCTCTAAATTGAGGAATCCAGATAGCACACCTCTGTTAGTTTAGTCTGGACATATTTGGACAGGACATTAAATAATTTTCATAAAAATTACCAAGCACGCAGCATCCAGCGATTCCCTGCACCACTCGCTGGCGTTGGCTACTCACTGGCAACCCAGAATCTCCTTCCTGTCCTTGAAGAGCTTCTCCAGACATTCCGTGAGATGCCTACACATCCTGTTACTTTCCTAACAAGTCTCACTTTCGTGCTGTCTTTTTCAGCCCAACACAGCTTGCCCAGGTCAATTGTCTTTGAGGAACACAGCCCACACCCCACTACAGGGATGAGCTCAAGACTCAGATTGAGGTTTCTGATTGTGGTGATTGGTCCAGATGTGGCCACAGGTTACACGGTGCCAGTCGGATCCTTCGCTCGAATGTTTCCTGGTGATCAAGACTCATGTCTCTCCTCAAGTCATGAAGCAGGAAGGGGATGATTCTGGAGCTGCCTGGGCTGTGAACTCTCCCCGACCCAGCCCATTCCACACAAAAAGGCAGCATGCAGAGGGGAAAAGAGAGAAAAACATGGGGAAGGAAAGGGAGAGCGAGAGGATTCAATGTTGTCCAATGCCCCATGCCCAGGTGCACCCGAGGTCAACTTTACCCCTGCCCCAGAGGGTGTTTCATCACATGAGCCAATAAACGATACTCTTTTCCTCCTTAAGACAATTTGAGAGTCTAATCATTTGCAATCAAAAGGATTTTAGCTAATTCAGAAAATTCTGCATGGTGTGTTACTTTGAGGATATTTATTCACTTAATCATTTATTGATTCAGTCAATTGTAGACTAAATGCAGACAGTTTTGCACCAATTTCCCCAGGCAACTAGTGGCACAGAATTTTTCTAGACATCATCTCCACCTGCCCTCCTTCTACCTTCCCTCCTTCCAACTCTTGGGACCTCTGGCCAGGCACTCTGGCCTCCAAGGGACCTGTGAGCTGATGAGAAAAGATAACTGTGCCACCAAGTAGTGCTGAGCTTTTCCAGGCTCTGAATGCATTTCTTACACACCCAAACTCTGTGTGTGTGTGTGTGTCCACTTAGGTGGTGGCGTCTTGCCCCCTGGAGATGCCTGGAGCTCCACTAAAGGTGTGAGGCCGTCTTCTCCAAGCCCACCTAACATGCGTCATCATGACGGTGGGCTTGTCCCTCCTTCCCCTCACTGAAACCTGAAGATGCCAAGGCTCAGAGAGGTTCAAGATATGCCCCAATTCACACAGCTCCCAGACGGTGGAGCTAGAAAATACCTAGGTTTCCCAAGCGCATCTGAGATCATCTAGAGACTGCATGCCTTGTGAGCGAGGCCGACAGAGAAGACCTGGTTGCAGGCAGTGTGAGCTCCTGCTGGGTGTTCTCAGGGAATGACTCAACCTCTCTGAGCCTCCGTTTTTACCTCTTTAGACCACAATGTTGGTCAGTGTCTGGCGCATTTATTTGTACAGAATGAAGAATAGATGAGTGGGTGGGGGGAGGTTGAGGAAAGCAGAAGGGCATGGCTATGAAGGGGCAACCTGAGGCAGCTCCTGAGCCATAGGGGAGAGTTTGGCATCTTGATTGTGGTGGGGGTTGTAGGACTCTATATGTGTGATAAGATGTCATCAAATTATACACAAACATACCAGAAAAGGAGCGCATATAAAAAGTATAAAATCTGAGTTCTGCAATCTAGTTCATTGTTTTGTGCCAGTCATATCCTAGCTTTGGTAATGTACACAATTATGCAAGATGTCGCCACGGGGGTAATCTGGGGATGGGTACATGGGAGTTCTCTCCTGTTTTTGCAACTTCCTGTGAATCAGTAATTCTCTTAAATAAATTTTTTTACTTTTTTATTTTTATTTCTATTATTATTTTTATTTTGAGACAGTCTTGCTCTGTCACCAGGCTGGAGTGCAATGGCGCCATCTCAGCTCACTGCAACCTCCACCTCCCGGGTTCAAGCGATTCTCCTGCCTCAGCCTCCTGAGTAGCTGGGACTACAGGTGTGCGCCACCACATCTGGCTACTTTTTTATATTTTTGATAGAGACAGGGTTTCACCATGTTGACCAGGCTGATCTTGAACTCCTGACCTCAAGAGATCCACCCACGTCGGCCTTCCAAAGTGCTAGGATTACATGTTTGAGCCACCGTGCCCGGCCTATCTTAAATAATTTTTTTTTAATAAAATATAGACCAGAAAAAAAAAAAAAACAGAAATACAAGGAGCGTCCATGGCTTTGTTGCTGGATATCTTGCAATTTTCACTCATCACTCCTTTGAAATTGCAGTACTCGGTAGACTCGTGGCTACAACTTGTTATTTAATGCACTCGCAAAGAAACACATGTATTATCTCACAGTTGTTTTTGAATATTTTGATCACTGTATTTCAATATAATTAGTTTCCTTTGTGATATTCTGGTTTTATTTAATGCATTAAGAAAACATTCTGAAAAGAGGGTCCTTCGACGTCCTCAGGTCCAGAGCACTGGAAGGATTTAGATCCCTGTCCCAGAGTGCAGATTCAAGCCAAGCACCCTGATTCAGATGAGTAAACTGAGGTTCAGGAAGGGGGTCAATGACCTCTAGAGGCCTCTGATTCCCAGACTCCCTGGGAAAACATATATGTCTTCCAGAAGAAAGAGAACACTCCTCCCACTGCTGCCAGCCACCTCTGGGTGGCTGTTTACTCTACCAGGCGGGGTCCCTTCCAGGGTCCACTCTGAGGCCTCATGGTGGCCTTTGAGATGGAGAACAATGCCACATTGTGGCCCTGGCTTCAAATAAAAGAGAAACTTGGCCCAATTGCCCAGGCAAGAATGACTGTCCCCTTAATATTAATGCAGGGAGGGCGCGCCCTTGCCCACACCCTCACTGCTCTCACCGTTGTGGCGGTTGTGGGGAGTGTGATCCCACCGCCTTCTAATGGGTGGTCAAAGGCCAGTGCGCCGGGCACTTTTATTGCCAGCCACTCAATAATCTTTAACCTCTGCTGGCCAAAGGGCTGAAACCCAGAAAGACAAAACAAATATGGGTTGGGCACCAGAGAAGAGTGACTCAAGTGAAGCAAGGCTGGAGGGAGCCAGTTCACCCCTTCACTCGTGCCAAGCCTTCCGACACCCCTAACCCACAATGCTGGTCAGAATGCCAGCAACACATGTCTGAAGCCCACGCACCATGACGCCATGAGCACCCCTCCCTTGGTGGGAGGGGGCGGGATGCCTGGGCTCAGGGAAAGAGGGTGGATACACTCCAGCCATACTCACCCCTGGTCTGCGGCCAAGGCCAGGCCTGCTGCAAGAGCAAATGCTTCTGCATGGGTCAGGTGAGGAGGAAAAGGGACCCAGAGGGGTAGTGGAGTGCATGGTCTGGGCATCAGGCAGGCCCAGGGCTGAGGCTGATCCCACTCCACCATTCATCTGATTGCCCTCCTGGGGCCTCAGTTTCCTCACTTGTGAAATGGGGACACTGATGTCTCCTTTCAGTGTCATTGCCAGACACTGCCAGTCATTGCCAGCCAAATGACTGTCAATCATTTGCCACTAGCAAGAACATACCTTTCTTCAATTCCTCCAACACCTGAGAAGTGGGTGTCACTGTCCTCATTTAGCAAACAGCAAACCAGAGAGGACTGGACTGGCCCAATGGTGACACTGAGATCGGAACTCAAGTCTCCACGATTCCAAAGCTATCCCCTCTCCACCTGGCTGCATGTGGAGAGCCCTTTCGGCAAACAGGTACTGATCCCACTCGTGGTGGCTGTGAGGTAGGGATCATGGCTCCATTTGGCAGATAAGGACACTGAGGCTCCACCTCCATGCGAGGGAAGAGTGGGTTCTGGTTGAAGCCTGATTCATTTGATCACAAGAGCTGTCAAATTTCCAGTGCATCCTACTTGTTCTTAAACTGAGGAGGGCTATTCACATGCATAGGTGACTATTTTTGTCACCAGCATGAGAAAGTTTAAACAGAGCCAGGACCTGAACCCATTTTAAGGTGCAAAGACAGAGACCCAGGAGTCCCTAAATGGTCCCAGATGACTCAGAGTTGCCTGTGCCTATCAGCTCCCTCACTCTCTGATCACAGCAGTTGTCACTCTCCAGGAGAAGAACACATCAGGAGGAATGGAGCCAATCCAACCCCATGCCCACCTCCCGAGACCCTGGCTTGTGGACAGGGGAAATGTGATTGAGGTCGACAGGGACAGGATGAGTCCAGATCTGATGCCTTCTAATCCCTTTCCTCCACGTCACTGTGCAGGCCTGGGTCTCTGCTTTGCTAGCAGAATTTCCCCCTTCTCTGGCCATACAGGGCTGGGGCCCCAGCCAAGCCCTCACCAGCCCTGCTGATAAAGTTACCTTCCGGGCCTGGGCAGAAGGTCAGGAAAAGCCAACAGCGGTTTGAAGAAGGTTATGGTCTTAGGGACCTGCACCAGGGTGGGGCATGGGGAGGGAGAAAGATAAGAGTGGACAATAAAAGATAGGCAGAAGGAGACAGTGAGGGGAGCTGGCATGGGAGCCTGGCCCTGTGCTGCCATTTTTCTTAATGACCCACACAGGGCACAAGAGCCTTATCGCCCCCTCCCAATCTGTAAATGATCATCCAGAGTCCACCAGTGGCCCCTGGAACGACAGCTGTGCTGGCCACACAGTGGGAACCGAGCCAGGGATGGAGAGGCAGGGAAGCTGTGTTCCCAGCCAGGAGCCCCGGGCCGGCAGCTGCTGATGGCGGGACCCTGGATGCTTCCTGTGAAGCATGTTCTCTTCTAGGCCAGGGCCACTCTGTCCAGGTGCGGGAGAGGAGCTCACTCCCAGGCAGGTGACAGTCCGGGGCAACGCAGGCTATCAGGGCTTATTCTTTTTTCTTTTCTTCTTCTTTTTTTTTTTTTTTTTCAGACAGAGTTTCACTCTTCTTGCCCAGGCTGGAGTGCAATGTTGCAATCTCGGCTCACTGCAACCTCCACCTCCCGAGTTCAAGCAATTCTCCTGCCTCAGCCTCCAAGTAGCTGGGATTACAGGCACCTGCCACCACGCCTGGATAATTTTTGTATTTTTAGTAGAGACGGGGGTTTCTCCATGTTGGTCAGGCTGGTCTCGAACTCCCGACCTCAGGTGATCCGCCCACCTTGGCTTCCCCAAAGTGCTGGGATTACAGGAGTGAGCCCCCACACCTGGTCTGTCAGGGGTATTCTTTATAGCTTAAAATGTCACTGTGTCACAAGGTTTCACATGCCATGGGACAGTGCTCTGTGCACCTCTGTGAATAACCCGCCTGAGCCCAAACAGCCCTGGCACACTGTAGGTGTGCGCTAAATGGCGGCTGCTGTGATCATCCACTGCGCTTCTTGCAATGGGCCTGTGAGATGTGTCTATCGGGGCACCGTGAGAATGCACCTGGGGGGCCCCTGGCCTCAAGGCGCCTCATTAGACCCACGGCTTTCTGCCTCTGCTGTGCTCTGAAATCCATCACCGCATTCTTGACAAGGTCCAGACCTGGCTTCCCACAGGCCACTCCCAGCCAAGGGCCAGACACAGCCCCGTCTCCGTGCTCACCTTGGAGCCCTGCAGGCCTGGCTGCCCCTCCCGAGGGTCCTCCTGAAATGTGTGGGAGTGTCGCAAATACGGAGTAAGGCTTCTCTTGGCACCCTGGAAACTGGCAGCCAGGGTCCGAAGCAACCTGAGCGGATCCTCTGTGCGCCACAACCTTACCAGCTGGGGGGCTTGGCCCTCTGGTTCCTGTTGGGCCCAGAGACGGGAAGCCCAGACTGGAGACGGGAAGAGAAAGAGGTCTGGGTATTTCCCCTGCTCCCTCCTTGGTGGCCCAGGTCACTGAGCTCCTGACAGTGGCCTTGTCCTGTGACTCCAGCCTGTGGTGGGCCCCCTTGGGGTGTCCCTGGACTCCCCCATGCCTTCAGGCTGAGGGGCTTATAGCTTTCCACTGCAGCTGGCCATGAGTGTGGCCACCTTTACCCGTGCTCCCACCTCTGCAGAAAGTACCCATGCCATACTCCCCTCTCACCCAGGATTCTGTTCACTGCAGGATCTGAACTGGTAGAACCACTGTGATGAGGACTGGGGCCCGCCTTCGTCCATCAGGGATCCGCGAGGCTGAGGGCCGCCCCGTTGCCTTTGCCATCACTCTAGCCCCCACCTACCTCCCAGGCCACAAGAGTTGTTGGAGTACATGTGAGGAAGAGATGACTTCCTCCCTCTCCCACCTGCACCCCAAACCCAGTCACAGATCCAGGACCGAGCTCTCTCCCAGCTGGTCACTCCTTGGCTTGTACACTCACTGATCTGCCCCAAGCGTTCCTCCTGGGGAGCGGAAGGAGAACAAGAGAGAATGGCAGACGGTGGCGGAGGGAGGACACAGAGCAAGATTCTGGGGTCTCGACACTCCGGCTGCCTGGGAGGGTGGGAGTGCTGCCAGGGTCCAGGCTGCTGGGCTGGACAAAGTTGAATAGAACCAGCTCTGCACGCCAGGGAGCTGTGCCATGGGGCAGCCCCTGCACTCGTCCTGCCACAGGAGCTGGTGTCCCGATGGTACCTGCCACCCAGGGGGACGTCAAGTCCGCTGTGGAAGGAGAGCCACGCACTGGGCCTGAGACTGGAGGGTTTAGCTGCACTGGATTTTGCCTGAGGGGCTGAGGGACTGAAAGAGCAAACACTCAGCGGGAAGGGAAGACATGACATCCCCCAGGTCAGGCAGAGAGGGGAGGAGGGCAAAGCCATTGTGTCAGGGCCCTGCCCGGCTGCAGCCGGTCAGTAAACCCACCACAGCCCCGGAAGGGCCAGGTCCCCAGGTCTGCAGAGCAGGCTTTGAAAAGCATGGAGGAAAATTATCCCGACTAGTGAAGCTGGAAAGAAAACGATGGCTGGGCAGGCTCTCCGCCCGCCCCGACACCCTCCTCCTGAGTTCTGTCCCTTCCTTTGGACACAAGTTTTTTGTCCCCTGTCTTGTGCTAATGCATGCTACAGTACTAGAGTAACAGACATTAGTATCAGTGCTACCAGCACGTGAAGACCACGCGGTAACACGCCATCTCCTCACTACGATAGTCCACATCAGGAGGGCGCCATGCAGAGGTGAGTAGTTTAAATGTGAAAGTTTGAAGATGGTGCGCATGTAGTTCTGTGACAAGCGGCCCCGTTTCCAATTTTTAAACATTTACCACACACCTACTTTACGGCGGACGCTGCAAAGCCCTTCTACGTGCGTTCTCTCATCTAATTCTCGCAGAAGCCCAGAGCCTTCCCTCACTGGGTGGCTCTGCATGTCTCTGAGCCTCAGTTTCCTCATCTATAAAATGGGAATTGTAATATCCCCATCTTGCACTGAGGATCGAATGAATGACTGGGAATATCCGTCTCCCCACGAGGGCGGTGGGCCTCTGAGGGCACAGAGGCTGCCGTATTTTCCCTGCTAGCTTCTAGACAAAGCCTGGCGTCGGAGGGAAGTCCTGGGAAGTGTTTTCTTAGCAAATGAATATAGCCATTCTACTTTACTTAAGAAATAATATTTGGCTTGTGATTTTTAGATAAAAGGTCAAAACATACAGGTGAATTGCATGTTGTGGAAACCCAAATTTTAAGGGTTCTCTGCAGCATGGCGTGACAACGTGGAGTCTCAGCAAACCCACAGCATCGGTATTCAGGGAAATTTCCCTCCCTGCCCATTTTAAAACCCATGCAGAAAGCTGCTAACTCAATGTGGGCGTGGCCGAGGGCACTGCAAACGCTTCCCACTCTCGCCACCAGGGGGCGCCACTCCAGCTGCTGAACCCTGGTCCTCTGCCCTGCTCCATGTTGCACCAGGGTCGCTCTGCGCCGAGGGGCGGGCAGCGCCCGAGCACCAGGGTGGACGTGCAGCCTTCTCGGAGGGGCACAAGGTGGACTCGCCCCATCGGCTGACCTGAATGGACTGAGGTGGCAGATGGACTGGAAAGGATCAGTCCCAGGGAGTTCAGGAGGCTTCTTGGGGCTCGGGGGATACCAGGGTCGGAGACCCAGGGGCAGCTGCGGGCCGTTGCCTGCAGAGAGCCCTGCACACGGCGAGGGGTGGGGGCGGCTGGGGATGGGGGGAGGAGGCGCACACCCTCCGCAGGCCTGGGGACCAGGCGGCAGAGGAGAGGTGGCCCGTGGGAGTCAGCGCCTGGGCACTGGCTGACTGACCGACCACAGGTGAGGAAACGCCCCTGCGCGGCGCATCGGCCGAGTTAGCACCTCCGCCCACCCGTGTGACCTCTGCGTCCACTTCCTCCCCCGACAGCCTTCAACAGTCAGGGCCGTGACCCCTCACGCTATCAGAGCCCCAGGAGGGGGTCCGGGGGGAGGCTGAGCTTGCGCTGACCAGACACGCCAGATGGTCAACGGGCAGGTCCTTCCAAGGCCCCGGGCACCCCGCCCAGGCACACCTTCCCCACGGGGTGCTGCCCCTGCTCCGCCCCGCTGGGGTTCAACAGGAGGTCATGGTCCTGCTTGTTCAAAGTGCAGGGCTCCGAGCCCCCAGCCAGCCCAGAGTTAGGAGGCCTCCCCTGTTCCCCGGGACGCTGTGCCTTAATGCCAAGGTCCCAGGCCACCTCCTCGGGTGCTCCATCGCTCTTCTCAGCCAGCGTGGGCGTGGACTGCCCAACCACGTGGCGCTGCCACCAAATCACAGACGTGCCCATACCGTCCTCACCCACCCTCGGTGATCAGCAGTGCTGGGCATGCGCCTGGCTCCTGTGCAGCACCTGCAGGCTCGGCTCTTCACTCCAAAACACCCGGGTGCCACCCACCCTGCTCGGCAAGACGTGCCTTCACGCATTGCTCACTCACTCAAGGTTTATTAAGGGTGAACGCACATGCACACGTGCACTCATACACCCATGCATATGCACTCACACCTACACACCCATGCACACATACCTTCACACACCCACACACATGCACTCACACACCCATGTACCCACGCACATCCACTCACGCACACGCACTCAAACCCACACACCCAGGCACACATGCACTCATCCACTCACCTATGTACAGGCACTCACACACCCCCACAGACCCATACACAGTGCACTCACACACACACGCACGCACATACACACACCCACACACATGTACTTACACCCACATACCCATGCCGCATGCACTCACACACACCCAGGCATCCATGCAAATGCACTCACACACCCACACACCCATGCACATGTACACACACCCACACCCGTACTCACACTCAAGCATACTCATACATGTACTAACACTCCCACACACCCATGCACATGTACTCATTCTAACACTCATGCACAGTCACACATGCACTCACACACACTCATACGTACTCATACACGTACTCACACTCATGCACACATACACACACCCCTCACCCGCAAGCACACCAGGAGCCCTGGGGAAGAAGCGTCTGAAGGGTTTCAGGCACTGACAGAGGATGAGTCTGCAGCCACGTTCTCCGCCTTCCCCGCTCTCTGGCCCAGCGCCTTCCTCTCTGTCCCATGACACCCTCCCCAGTGCAGGCCCCAGGATGACCAAATCACAACTCTTCCCCAGAAAACCCTTGTGTCACCCTGGCCTGTTTCCTGAAGCGTCTTCAGGAATCTAAGTGGCTCTGTGCATGTGGACAGAGAACCCGCCTGTGGGTGGAGGCCTGGGGCTCACATCCTGTCCTCACCCGTCTGTTACTAACTGTAAGATCTTGGGCAAAACCCATCTAACATTTCTGAGCTTCAGTTTCTTGGTGTTTAAACATCTCAGACACATAGAGGAAAACACACTTTTGTCGTCTCTTCTACTCTGACCTAATTCTGGTTTACTTCAACTGCCACCTCCTCCTGGAAGCTCTCCTTGATCCCCCAGGCAGTCAACGCCTCCTTCTCTGGCCACATCATCCCGTCACCTCCTGTTTCTGTCTCTCCCTGCTTGCTGTGACCCCCTGAAGGCAGAGGCTGGTGTGACACCAGTGCCCCTCACCAAAGCCACCTGGAGCCCCTGTCACTATCCATGGAAGGCACCGGATGAAACCGGAAGGAGAGGAGGGACGGCCAGGCCGCGCGGGGGACCCTCTGTTGCCCGAGCTGCGTCTCCCGGCAACACGGAGGACGCTGATGTTCGTGTGTTTTGCTCTCTCCTCCCGCCCCGGCATTTGCCTGAGGAGCAAACTTTGGGCTTGGCAGCGCCCCCAGGACTCCGTGGTTCTCTCTTCCTTCCAGGGCTCCAGGAAGCATCTTCTTGCTGGAAGAAGTTTGGATCCTGTTGGGGAGCTTCCTGGGGACTCTGTGAAGGAGACTCTCCTCCCCACCGCCGTTCCCTGCCTCCAGTTCCCTGGGGGATTTGAGAGGGTTTGGAAGCAGGTCTGGGAAGAGGCACGCTGGCCTGAGACAAGGCCAGCCCCTGGCTCTGTCCGGCCGGTGTCCCCAGCCCTCCCCACCCCCTGATGTCCTTGGCTCCTGACCTCCTCCTCCGAGGGCTCCTGCAGTACTGGTGCCCCTCAAAGCTTCTGCCTGCTGCGACTCGGACCCAGTCCCTGTCCCTGTGGATGGTGCTGGATGCCGGCCTCTGTGGGCCATGTCCTAGCCTGATCCAAACCCCCTTCATTCCAGGCCAGTCATACCCAGTGCTCTGCCTGGCTGCCCTGGCCCAAAAAAGAACGTGTGGACCTCCGTACCAACGTTGACGATGCGTCATTTGAAAACCGTCTTGGTCAACGCTGGTTTCCAGCCCTGTCGGAGTGAAGAGCAGAGACCACAGATCGGGACACTGAGGTTTAGGCTTGGCCTCCCTGTGACATCACCACAGAACATGGGATTCTGTGTCCTCGTCTGCAGAATGGGAACAGTTCCCACCCCAGTGCAGGTGCAGAAACCCACAGGACACATGTGCCCAGCCTCTCCTTCCCGATGACCCAGTGGCCCTGCCTGGGGAGACACTGGCTATGAATGGGTGTCCCAATTTGCTCACCTCCGCTGTACCCCACACCCACCCCAGGACTAACACACTTCCACATGTTGTGACTAAGAACACAGGCTTGACCAGACCTCAATTTGAGAACAGCTCCCTATGAATTCGCTGCATGACCCAAGACAAGTTACTTAACTTCTCTGGGCCTCAGTGCTGTTATCTGTACAATGGGGATACTAGTGAGGATTCAGTGAAACAATGTGCATCAAGTGCTTGGCACAGAGACTAAATGTGAGCTAGTTACAGTTGTCATTCCTGTTATCTGTCTGGAAGACTGCAGGGCCAGGCTGCCTGGGCTCTATTTGTCTGAAGGGCAGGGAAGCCTCCGGGGAAGGAGCTTACTCTAAGGAAACAGCAAGGCACAGGGCTTTGCCCAGGGAGGCAGACCCTGGACAGGTGAGTCTGGGCACAGGATGGTGGATGCCTCTCACCCTAAGGGACTCATGGCTGCACCCAACAGGGACCAAGCCCGGCCAGCCTTCCCACACCTCTGTGGGAGACTGAGGCCAACAGTGTCCTTGAGGGTCCAGCGACATTGGGGGCCCAGGGTCTGGCAACCATGGGCGGCAGGGTCCGAGGGGGCCTCTGGTGGGCACCAGGCCAGCGAGGAGAATCAGAGACATCAGAAACCTGGAGCCCGCTTGGGGGGTCTTTGCTTTCTGCCACGGGAGGCGACACTGAACCACAGAAATACTGCCTGTGGCCAGAGTCGTGACCCTGTTTGTAACCTCTGATTTCATGAAATGGGAAACGTGTTTGGATTTTCCCTATCCAAAAAGAAAGTCAGTTGGGAAATGTGATGGCGTCTCTTGTGTAGACCCTCCCGCGCCCTCTCAGCTGTCTGCAGCACTACAGTGCTGGTTTTCCTTTCGCAAGGATGTTTGCTTACTCCACAATTTTTTTATTTTGATTTTTAGTTGACAATGATTGCATCTCTTTATGGAGTATAATGTGATATTCTGATATGTGTAGACTTCATGAAACGATTTCACTCAACAAACAGGCCCCTTCCATGCCCCAGCCGCTGGTGACTCTGTGTTGGACCAGGCAGACCCAGCCCGCCCATGGGAGCTGGTCGGGGAGCCGGCTGCCCGGAGCTAAGGGAGCGCAGCCTCCGAGTGGCATGGGCCTGGTTCGGGCCCCAGCCCGCCACTCACTGTGTGGGGCCTCTGCTGACCCGTCCTGCTGGAGTTTACAGCAAGCCTGACTCAACAAGGTACCAGAAATGATGAAAAGAGAAACTTTTTGAAAAATGAGCTTTAAAAAAACAGTAAGACTAAACATCGTACCTTTTCAGATACCTACATACAAAAAACTAGGTAGTTGTCTTTTTAATTCAAATGCAGGATTCAGGAGTGTGGGAGTGCACAGGCCCTCGGTAGAAGCGAGTTACGGACGATGCTCTGCTTTTCGTGTTGGTGGTGGGCTCACAGGATTTATTATACACATCCACGCAGAAAAACAAACACACGGGGCCAGTCATGAGCGTGCAGCATAAACCAAAGGCCACAGGGACCGGATCCCGGGTTCCCGAGTTCCTCCTAAGAACTAAAAACCAAAATGCAGTGATGAGGACAGGGTGGCTTCTAGCGGCACGCCTCCTCCCTGCCTCCCGTCCTGGAATATGACATTTCCTCACTTGGAAAAGCAGATCTGTGTCATCCCAACAAGTTTTAAAAGAAACAAAAAGCGCTTTTCCCTCCTGAGAAATCGGAGCTCCAGGAGCCCATCCCTCCCCACACAAGCATGCGACAAACGTCGTGGGTGGGCCCGTGTCAGGTCCACCCTTTGCCGCCACTGCCTGGAGTGAGGCCACCTGTGCCCAGTACACTGAGGCCTGTGGTTCAGGAACAGCTGCAGCTACAGGAGGTGTCAGGGACAGGAGCTTCGAACGCCTCTCACCATGGCTACCGCGTTAGGTTCCTCAGAGAAACAGGACCAGTAGGATACAGAGATGTACAGCACATATATTAATATACAAAGGAACTGGCTGTCACGTGAGTCCCAGGATCTGCAGCTGAGTCCACAGGCTGGAAACGCAGGAAGAGCTGACGCTGCCATCGGAGTCTGAAGGCAGCAGAAAGCCGGTGTCCCAGCTCCGCCCTCTCCCCTCTCCCCTCTCCCTTCTCCCCTCTCCCCTCTCCCCTCTCCCCTCTCCCCTCTCCTTTCTCCTCCCTCTCCCCTCTCCCCTCTCCCCTCTCCCCTCTCCCCCTCCTCTCTCCCCTCTCGCCTCTCCTTTCTCCTCCCTCTCCCCTCTCCCCACGCGCCGCGCGCGCGGCGGAGTCCGAGTCCGCCGCGCGCGCGGGGGGGGGGGGGGGGGGGGGGGGGGGGGGGGGGGGGGGGGGGGGG
>CAUYQU010098660.1:0-39956 GCA_963574635.1 Cheracebus regulus
GGCAGATATAGGTGAAGGGGAGGAAGGCAACAAATTACACTGCCACGTGTGTACCTATGCAACAATATTGTATGTTCTTCACATGTACCCCAAAACCTAAAATGCAATAAAAAAATTAAAAAAAAAAAAAAAAAAAAAAAAACAACCTCCTGGAGAGGGCAGAGGAGGGAGTCAATATGCAGCTCTTTCTAATCCCAAATTTATTTGACCTGAGAATCCACACAGAACTCCGATTAATATCTTGAAGAGGCCTAGTGCTTCAAGGCATATAGCTTGGAAATAATTAATAAATATAAAACTCTCAAGGGAAAGAATAAATCCAAAAACTTGATTGCAGCATTACCCAAAGAATGTCTTCTGAAATCTTATCTGGGCATACTATTCCTCTGTAAAATGATTCTATGCTTATAAAGGTTTGGGTTAAACTGCCCTATTTGAAGTTATGTGGCCATTTTGTCCCCCTAAATTCTTATAGATTATATCTTTTTATTGCCACATTATTTGTGCAATGTAATAACTTGGTGTTTCTGCTAGCTGTAGAAGTTTTACATATAAATCTTCCCTGTAGCCTCCTTTCCCTCAATAACACCTTGTGCACAGTAGATGCTCAATAAATGTTTGTTGAATGACAAAATAGAAGATAAAGTGGAAGCTACTAGTTGGCAACAAAATACAGTCCTCAGTAGAAGAGAGATTACACTGCTACACCTACCCTAGTGACAGGTACATAGTAGTCAACAGAACCCTGACATCCATGAAGGTGCCTAAACTCTTTGAAAAGCCATAATCTGTTCTGTCACTTCCTCTGAGGTGTGCATTCTCCATATACCTGAGGAAAAAGAGCAAAAGCCTTTGTCTGAGATTAAATGATGTCCAGAGGGTAAAATCAAGCTTCTAGGATATTGTCCAAGACTGGTCTCACATGCAGGGTTTTGCCTTGAGGACTGGCAGCAGTATCTCCTTTATAGAGATAATGGATCCTTAGCCCAGTGAGCAGATGTTACTGGAAAGATGATGTGTGTAGCAAAGGAGTGCTCCCAGCCCTTGATAGCCTCCATGGTGGTTTCAACAGCAAACTAAAGAAGTTGGCACTAGTAGGCAGCCATTATCTGCTTGTCTGCATCACCCTTGTAATGAGAAAGCTCCCTCACTTAACATCGTAAAACTTTAAATAGGAAAACATTACTACCTTACCTTGGTGCAGGCTTGTTATTTCACTGTTCAACTTATGGCCAAGTAAGGGATAGAGCACAGCCTACTTGGTGATTACTTTGTCCAGGAGTCAAAATTATACTAGACATCCTGACTCTTATTATTTCCAACCATCAAATTTTTGTGAAGAGAAGGCAAGTATTGATTAATTCATCCATAAATACATTCTTTGGTTTATTTAGCAACATTTAATGGATATCCACTATATCCTAAGAATTGCCAAACTGACTTGCACAAGCCTTAGAGCCATAAAAAGGCTTGACGAGTGTTTGCACTTCACCTCTGGATGTTACATGTTTCTGCCAATCACTTTCTCTGCTATTCTTTATTCCTTAGCTTTCCAGTTTCTTGTGCCCACTTTGGCTGCGTTCCTCCGCTTCTACTCTCCTTCTAACTAGTTGGTTTGTATAGCTAGTCAAAGTTTCAGAGAAATACATCCAAGAAGATGTGTGTGTGTGCGCGTGCGGGTGCGTGTGTATACGTAAAGAGATTTACTTTAAGGAACTGGCTCATATTCGTATAGGGGCTGAAAAGTCTGAAATCTGTAGAGAAAATAGGCTGGCTGGAAACTCAAGTCGGAACTGATTTTGAAGTCTTGAGTATGAGATTTGTAAAGCAGCCCAGCAAACTGGAAACTGAGAATTCTATGTTACTGTCTGAAAGCAGAATTCTTTCTTCTCCAGGAAATCTCAATTTTTGCTCTTCAAGCTTTCACCTGATTGGATGAGTGGCACCCACATTATCAAAAGTAATCTCTTTTACTTAAAGTCATTGAGTGTAGACCTTCATCAACACCATAAAATACCTCTACAGTGATATCTAGATAGTGTTTGACCAAACAACTGGGTACCATAGCCTAGTCAAGTTTACATATAAAATGTAACCATCACAGTGTGATATCCTAAATTTTGTCTTATTTTACCTTGGTGATAATTTAGGATGTGACTTGCAGGTCCTGCACACTGGTTCTACATGTTTAAGCTACCACCCCATGTCATGTGTGGGAGTAGGGAGACAATCTGAAATTGGCATTGCATATCTGAAAGGAATTGGGACCAAGTCATGAAGGAACTCCTGATTTAGGGGGAAAAAATCACATTGAATAAATTTATTTGACTATAAGTCTAGGTCTTTATAATGGATAGATCTATGCAAAATGCTACAGTGGCATTAGTAGAAGGAGGTATTAATTCCATCTGCTGGAAGGGAAAGAAAGAAAATTTATGGGTCAAAATTATGCTGTATCTTGAGAAAGAATATGTATGGTAAGTCCTCAACATCATCAATAGGTTCTTCAAAATTGCGACTTTAAGCTAAACAAAATATAACAAAACAAATTTTAAAAAATCAACCTTAAAATGAAACAAACTTGAATGAAATGACATTATTTAAGAAGTTACAGTATGTTGTTTTCACGTAAAGTCCAAATTTCTAAAAACCTATTGATGTTAAGTGAGGACTTCACTGTACCACAATAAATTCATTGGTGCATGAGGTAGAGAAACAGCAAGATGATATTCCGGGTAGAGGAAATGGCAAGAATAATGGCATGGGTGGAATACTATGGAGTCCAGTCGCTTGCCCATCTGAAGAGGAGGAGCAAGTAAAGTCGTCAGAGAGAAGGTGGGAGGAGGGTTGGGACTGTCTGAGAAGGGATTCAGATGCCATAACTACTGGGGGTCACATGACCCTATAGGCAACAGAAAGGTAAAAGGCTTCATACAAGTTAGGAACAGATCGTGAAGTCCTCTGAAATATGTGGTATGAGAAGTTGTAGGTGACAGTCTCAGAAAGACAATGTGGCAAGGACGAAGGGGACAGCCTTGCCAGAGGGGCTGCTCCATCTGATTTGCTGAGGTTGAACTTCATTATCGCATTATCGTAAGCAAACATGAGGATCAGCTAGCACCTTCTCCCAGCAACCCTGCTCTCCTTCACGAGGGAGCCAAAAGCAGCTCTGCCCAATTTGTAATTTGTCACCTGTTGAGATTTGTAGATTCACCTGATCCACATCCTCATTAATGTTAAACACAAATGCCCTGGGGTATTTATGGCTGGTGTCAACTTTGTGACGGCCCATGAGACCTTGAGTTTGACAGTTGCCCCCAACCCTCCCAGTCTTCTGAAACTTTGAGGTAATCACCTCGGTCTGTAGAAAAGAAACTGACTCTTTTCAATAAAAAAGCCTTTATTTAATTCGCTTTCTGACTGGGTGCCGATGCAGCACAGACAGAAATTAATTATAACTTTCTCAGATATATGTGGTTACATAACTCAGGCAAATATTAAAACACTTTTTTCTTTCTTGAGATAAAGTACCTGGAGGCTAGAATCAATACGAAAGCTAAGTGAGGTTGTACTGTGCCTACTTAAGGTGTTAACACAGAACATTTCTGACAGTGTGAACTTCGGGAAGCGGTCCCCAGGGGCTAAGTACATGTGAAGCAGTGTAAATGAGAAAGAAATAATTACTTGTTTAACCTGCTCCCTTTGTTCTGATAATCTAGAATACGCACTAGGTGCCCTGTCCATAAGCTTCTGAACTTAGGATGGAAGAGTCTGAGTCATTGAGATGCTTCAAGATACAACATTGCTTCTCAACTTTCAAGAGACCTCAGAGTGGAGGAATTGACACTTTTCTCTTACCCAGCACAAGATCAATCAATGTCTCACCTTTCACTTGCTTTGAGCCTTAATAAAAAAATTTTAAACATACAAATGAGTATGTTTAAACATACTTAACACAAGGCTTCTCAATCTACAGAGCACTCTGTATGATCACCTCAGTATCACTAATGGCCATGGTACATAATTCAACTGGAGATCCCACAACGTTAAAATGGGGTTCAAGAGGATGAGCGAGAAAATCCAGATGCATCACTAAGTTCTCTGACTGCACAGTCCACCTATTTTTATGTAACAACCCCTGATTAGGACAGTGTTTTTAGGGACCTATTGCAATTGCTCTAAATAATGGCTCACTTTCAACTCCTCAAGCAACATAATGAATGCTAAGATCAGTTTTAAAAAATGAAGTAGTGTGAGACCAAGACTATGTAATCATAGGAAAGGTCCTAAAAAGGAAACATTTTAAAATGTGCTTCATTTCCTACCACACAGTAACAATCTTTGTCATTTCCATGTATCTATTTGCATGTGGTTTTTTTACGTCCAGAAGACAGGACACAAAATTACCTTTCTGTAAATTGGTTTATGGGAAATGCAGGTAACTATTCCTTGGTAGTAGCTGTAGCAGATGTTTACACTGGTGATGGCCAATGAATCACCCTTTGGAGTATCCACAGCCTTGTGTAATCCCCTCCACCATAGACTCTGGGCTTGGCTGGGTGGCTAATTTGACATCTGTAAATGTGAAACTTGGAACATTACTATTACGTTGTGAAGAAACTGTCTGGTCTCCATGGATGAAAGACCACACAAAGAGAAAGTCCTGACATTAATTCACTTCTTCAGAGAAGCAGATGCCAAGATGGGATCAGATGTGCACGACCTTTGCTGGGGAAGGAGGGAATAAGGGGAGGGAACCAGAAGAGACAGGGAGAGGTACCACACTGTGAGCACACCTGACCCCTGTGAAGGGGAGGAGAAAGGAAGGAGTGTTGGATGGGTCGAGTTTGGGCTTCATGCCATTCTAAGAAAGTTGCAGCCGTGCTTACGGAGCGTCCTGAAGCCAACGTTGTCTGTCTCACAGAGACAATCTGTCTTCCTTCGCATGCTGTGCTCAGTCACTGGCTGAGAGCAGTATGGCCTCCATGTGAACAGACAGTGGACACACAGTCAGCAGCTGCAGCTGTGGGTCAGGTTCATTACATGCCCCTAAGCAGAGAAGTGAGTGGCCCATTCTCATGGCCACCACAGTTACCAACACTTCTCAAACATCAACATTCCTCAGTTCCTACTACCAGAGAAAGACTGATGTTTTCCCTTAGTTTTAGTTGAAATAATCCACTAACTACCTAAATGAGCCTGCTTGATTTGGTGCCAATGCCTGGTCTAATCAGCTACGTCCAGAGAGGCAGTGCCATATGTGGTCACAGAGGCATGGCAAGGGGAGTCCACTGTATGGGTTGGGGAGACCATTCCTGGAGAGAGAGACTTATTGTGCACCAGGCAGTCACTCTTAGGAGAGGGAAAGGAATAAACAGATGCAGCAGCAGGACTCCTGCCCACATCACCTGTGTACATGCCTCAGCTATTAAGGGCTCCTTCATATCAGATTTGGAAATATGGTCCCTTCAGGATATAAGCGTCTAGCTATGACAAAAGTCCCTGAAGCCTTTCTAAGCTCCCACTTCAGGATATACTATTTATTCTCTAAATGCATAGTGTTTTCCACTGATTCCACTATCCTTTATATGGGGATTAAATGAGTTAATATATTTAAGGGCCTTAGAACAGAGCTGGACCTAGGGCAAATAATTGCTTAATAAATGTTAGTTAAAATGATCACTGTTACTATTATTAAAGTTAGTGGTATGTATACCAGTCTCCTTCACTAGATTGCCTGTCCCTTACAATCAGACACTGTTTCCTGGACATTTTAGCACACTGCAGAGCAAGTCAGTCTCACAAGGAATGCCTGACAAATTGAATTGAATCTTTCAAGATGGCTGAGGATAAAACATTTGAAAAGCTGGAGAGCCCCCACCCTACAACAATGTGAAAGCTTTTGTTCTGCTGTCAGATCTTAATTATCCATGTGTAGATTTTCCACTTCTTGAATTAGCCACAGCACATGTTTAATCCCTTGTCATCAAAATGCTTCTGGGACTCTACCTTGAATCGGGATCAGTTGGGAAAGGAAAAGTAATTTTAGTAATTAGCCCATGCAGAACATGATCAAAAAGGTTAATTTTCTACTCCCAAAACCACGCAATGCAGACAGTGATTTTTAGATTGTCCACCCTTTTCTCTCCCTGGTATTGATATGAATGATTAAAGGTTTTCTATAAAAGTCACAATTATTGTTTAATTGATGAAAATGTGAGAAGTGATTATCTCTAGGTAATAGGATTTGAGAT
Organism: Cheracebus regulus; assembly: GCA_963574635.1. NCBI lineage: Eukaryota > Metazoa > Chordata > Mammalia > Primates > Pitheciidae > Cheracebus > Cheracebus regulus. The sequence continues at coordinate 6,255 of CAUYQU010098660.1, forward strand.
TTTTTTCAATGTTGTTGATATATTTTCTATTTTTTTAAATGATAATATTCTCTTTGTAGACCAAGAAAACCCCCTGTTTCCCTCTACCTAATCACTGTTTAATTTAGAGTAAATTTCATGGTGTTCATAAAAATTCCAAAATAGATTATTTAAAATTAAATAAACCACGCTGTGACCTTGGTTAAGTTGTTTAGCTCCTCAGAGTCTCAATTTTTCTCATATGTGGAGTAGAAACAAAATAATTAAAAGTCTGGTGTGAGAAATCTGTGGCACATAGCACAGCATATAGTTCACGTTCTTTAAATGCTTTAATTTCCTTTTTGAAAAATAGCAAGTGAATGTGAAAAGCATACACCTCCTCAGAGAAAACTCATGTATGTCAGCCATGAAACTGATAAATAAGATCATAGATGTACACACTGTAGGATTTTACCCAGCCTTCACTGAGGTGTTTTTGTAAATGTAGTGTCTGCAGGGTGTGATACTTGTGACTCAGGGTTATTGTTAAAGGTTCTTAGTCTTAAACAAAGAATGTGTCCTAGAGGCAATTGCCAAGGGAAAAACAGGTTTGTCTCACACCTACTCCGCCTCATCCCCAGCCTTCTGAAGGGAATGGAAAGTGGCTCTCCAAGCGCTATAGATTTAGAGTTTTGTGGAAAACATCAATTTTACCTCCATGGAGACTAATAATAAAATAGAGACTGGTGAGAAAATATCCCAGAACAGAGGAATTATTTTAGGTACTGAAACAGTGCTGAGGCAGTCTGTGAAAGCAAATCAATGTCAGAAGATACCGGCAGCAGCCTCCAACAGTAACAATGATGATCATCAACCTCCCACCTGAGCAATGGTTGAGTGATTACCATAAACCATGCACCACACCAAGAATTTTACATGGATTATTTTACAAGAGCCCAGCAAAGTATCTACTGTTGCAATGCAATGAATGTGTGTGTCCCCCAAATTCATACGGTGAAACCCTAATTCCAATGTGATAATATTAGGAAGCGGGCTTTCAAGGGGTACTTAGGTCATGAGAGTGAAGCTCTCATGAATGGGATGAGTGTCTTAGTAAGATGAGGTTGGCGAACTAGCTACCTCTTTTTTCACCAAGGAGGACACAGCAAAAAGACTGTGTCTGCAACCTGGAAGAGGAGTCTCACTAGAACACACCATGCTGATGCCCTGCTCAGACTTCTCAGCCTTCAGAACCATGAGAAATAAATTTATGTTATTAAGCCACCCAATCTATGGTACATAGCTCAAACTGACTAAGACAACTGTCACGCCCTTTGCAGATGAGAAAACTTAAGTTTTAAAAGGATAAATGACAACCCGAAGATTATGCAACTAGTAAATATCAGGGTCAGATTTGTCTGGTCTGGGAGCCTCAACACATATCACAGCTAGTGTGGGGTAGAAGAACTGCACAGACCTTGGATGCCTAATAAAAGGCATCAGCTTAGGATACAAGAATGACCCCACAGGGAAGACAGAGTGTCCCAAGCTGGAGGAAGAAGATGGCTTTTGTTCAGAGCCACACAATATGTATCTATTAACTAGGCATGATCTGGATAGCTATTTCTGGAGGTAATTAAAAAGACGGTGAAAGTCTCTTACAGGAGAGTATTATGGCAGGTGGGTCCGGGGTCAGGCAGCAGTCTGATTAGACCTGAGATGTAATGTATTCGTTTGGGAGCTACATTTGCAAAATCTGTTCATGCTTGGTTTATTTATTAGAGGTGGCTGAAAGTGGCCTGTAATCATTCTCCAGGCCTGAAATTAGCAAAAACTGAATGGTTTAAACAAAAGACATTTATTTTCTTACAGTTCTGGAGGTTGGAAGTCCAAGATCAACCAGCTAGCCAAGTTGGTCTCTTCTGAGAGCCACAATGAAAGGATCTGTTTCAGGCCTGTGTCCGTGGTTTGTAGATGGCAGGCTTCTCCCTGCATTGTGCTCACAAAGGCATTTCTGTGCACACGTGCCCCTGCTGTTTCACTCTCTTCTTACAAGGACACCAGTCACATTGAATTAGGACTCCATCTTAATGGCCTCATTTTAACTCAATCACATATTTAAAGACCCTGTCTCTAAAGACAATTACATTCTGAGGTACTGGGGGTTAGGGCATCAACATATGCATTTTGAGGGGCTTCAATTCAGTCCGTAACATTGTCTGACAAATAATTAGGGAAAGGGGCACTGGGTCTGTGTAAGGTGTGCTCTGTGTCACTGCAGTTGTATAATGCAGCAGCTATTGGGGCTCCATCCCTTGGGGCTGCCTCAAAACTGTTTCCTTCTCAGATCCCATCTGTGCATTGAAAATCTACTGGGATAGGAGGATGTACTAGAAGCCAGTTTATGCCACAGTCTCCTAAAAGCCCACAAAAAGCCATCATGAAGGAAAAAGTGATATATAGAGGCAGACTCAATAACCTAGCAGTGGATTGAGGCCAGTAGTGTTCCAGGTAATACAGAACTTGAATTCAGCCCAATACTATCACCTGGATGGTGTTTGTGTGCTCAGGCAAAAAACTGGCTAAATGTGTGTAATTTAGAAGAATGATTTCAGTAAACTCGAAAACACTAAGCAACTCTGCATGACTGAGCATAACCTAGAGCTTGCAACCTCCCTTTTCTTTTGAATGACCCCAGACTGCCTCTACACTGTGAAATATTAGGGTCAGTGACAAGAGTAATTAGCAAGAATCTATACACAGGGATGCCACCTGAACCTGCCAAAGACAAAGTCAGTACTGGCTGTAGCACAATTTTACTTGTCCACATAGACCCTTCTGTGACAGGTGTAGAGACTCTGTGAGGACTTAAATACCCTGGGGGAAGTTAGAAGCAATCATTATGTTCAGGCTTCAAGTTAGCAAAATCCAGGTGTAATATTTATGTGATAACATCTCTCATCACATGCTAGGAAACCCTGGGCATACTGGGATTATAATTAGCAAAGGCGAAATTTCTTTCGGTTTCATTCATGGTTTCCTTTAGGAGAAAAGATTTCTCCTTTCTAAATTGTTCTTTTGTTCCATCAGAAATAAACCCTCTTTCTGTTGCTAAACCTTAAGTCCAGGAGATTCAACTGACAGGACAAGATTATTGCAAAATAAGTATCATGGCAAAGAATACAGAGGAAACTTAAGTCTAGGAATCTTGGGCCCTTTGGAAGACTCCCAAGAATCTGGTAAATGGAAAGAATGAAGTTCTGTAATCTCATACTTCATAGGTAATGAGCAAGTGCTTGGATGAAGGTGAGTATAGCACAAATGCTAGTTTTTGTGATACCATGTACCCATCCCTTCATCCTCCCTTTCAACCAGCACAGGACCTCAGGACCTAGGATTTTACCAGTTGGTGATATGTCAAACTAAACTTATTAACTTCTACAGTAAAGCTTCCCATGTACTGGCTAGTGGAGAAATCGGGATTTGAACCCAGGCATATGAGGCTGAAATTCACACCGTTGTTATACTACACTGACTGTCCAGATTAGTTAGCTTCCTTGTATCCCAGCTTCTTGTTTTCTTTTTTTTTTTTTTTCCTTCCATTTCCTCAGCCTGGGACATGAATGGAGGCTGGACTCCATCTTCTTGGAACTCAGCCAGTAAAAAGGAGAATATATTAAGTGACAAACAAATGGTACAGACAAGTTCCTCAGAAAGCAAAGGAAATGTGTTTTTTAAGGCCACAGCTTTGTTTTGTTTCCTGCAGGATCTCAGAAATGAGCTCTCAGCTCCTCGGGTCTGCAAGAGATTTCTTTCATTCCTAAACTTTACATAGACTTCTGTTTTATTATGTGTATTTGCCACAGATTGTCACAGAACAAAAAACTTGCCTAACCAAACATAACAGAGGCACCAGACCTCAGGTGACATTATTGGGGAGCATTGGCTTGCCTGCTATGCGGTGAGGACAGTCATCCAGAAAAGAAAAAAATAATACAAAGGAGGCGGAAAGCTGACTCCAAAGAGAGAAGCAACCTGGCTGGAATAGCAGTTCTGAGAAAGACTTCCTTCCCGGGTTTGTCTGCACTCTGGTTTGTATGTAGCAGGACCAAGAAGATAAGAGGGTATCAGTGCAGGATTGGTGTAAGTGGGATTGGATTCTAACCCTGTTTCTTTTATTAATTAGTTTCATGACTATGAGCAAGACCCTGACCTTCTTTAAGACTCAATTTCCTCACTTCTCAAATGGATAATGTTTGCTGTGAAGATCAAAAAATGAAAAAGATGCAAAAGAGTTATAATTCATTCATGTATTCCACAAACATATATTGAGCTCCAAATAAGAGTCCATCTCTGTGGTCCATGACTGTAGGGAAGGCCCATATTCCAAGACCTAAGCCAGTCAATGACCCTTGCTCCCTTATATCTCAGATGTCTCAAACCCAACAATATTGTCCTTTGTGACATTCATAATGAAAGTATTTTAAGAAAGTGAAAAAAGGAAAGCTGTTTGTTAGTATCTAAGAAATTACCATTGTTTTATCCAAATTAGTATATATTAAAAACTTCTTCTGAAGGATTTGATAGTCTTGTTAACAGTACAATCTCTGGAGAGTGATTACCTCAGTTGAAATCTTGCCATGTATTGGCTATGTAACCTTGGACAAGTTACTTAGCTCCCCTAAACGTCCTTCCTCCACTTAAAAAGAGAATGATAATTTCTGCATCACAGAGTTCTTCTAAGGATTATACAAATATATTAATAAGCATAGACAGGGGAAGAAAAAAATAATATTCAATGACTTGCTCAAAATCTGGGGCAGGATAGGACCTAAATGCCTAAAAATATACATTTATTTTGGTATCCATATTCCCAATTACATATATACATGTAACACATTAGTCATGCAATAAAACCATTAAAGGTATGTTGAGCATACTCCAAAGAAGTCTAACTCCAACTTAACAATCATGATGATAGTAATATTTTGAATATTATGTGCAGTGCTGAGTACTTTATATACATCACCTATAATCCTTAAAAATCAGTAAATATGATTATTATTATTAATTTATACATGAGAAAGTGAAGGAGAGAATTTAAACACCTTTCCCAATGTCTCACAAATAGCAGGGAGTAGAGTCAGGCTTTGAGCTCATGTAGTCTGAATTCTGAACCCCTGTGCAGGCTGAAAAAAAAGATTTTGTGAGCCTCTGTCCCTGGTGGCCGGGCATTCCCTTCATTTTTTGAGAAGAATGGCACCATTTGATCAGTTCTGAGACAAGAGTTGCAAGCTTTCTCAATTAAGTATCCTATGCTGGACTTAGGTTACTGCCAAGGAAGTGTGAGGATACATCTTGAATCCCATTCCTAAGCAGGGAAGAGCAGTGTGGGCAGGGGTAGCAGTGCTGAGGGCATAGGGGTTGTGAGAGGGGCAGGCATCACAGCTTCATTTTGGAGTCAGCTCCTAGAATAGAGTATAAGGATGTCATAACCCAATGGATTATTCAGCAGTATAGCTGAGCCCGCAAAAGAATAGAGTTCCCTTTGGTAGGGTCTCAGTAAGAGGTTCTCTAAATATCTGAAGATAAAGGTGGTCTAATTCTCAAAAGTAGTTACACTTCATGAAAAATGATCAGTTTTGGCCTAGGCAGACAGATAAAAACAGGAGTGAATAAGGTTACCATGAATTAAAAGGCAAAAGTCTGCCAGGTGCGGTGACTCACGGCTGTAATCTCAACACCTTGGGAGGCCAAGGTGGGCAGATCACGAGATCAAGAGATCAAGACCATTCTGGCCAACATAGTAAAACCTTGTCTCTACTAAAAAATACAAAATTGGCTGGGCATGGTGGCACATGCCTGTAGTCCCAGCTACTCAGGAGGCTGAGGCAGGAGAATTCCTTCAACCAGGGAGGCGGAGGTTGCAGTGAGCTGAGACTGCACCATTGCACTACAGTCTAGGCTACATAGTGACACTCTGTTTCAAAAAAAAAAAAAAAAAGGCAAAAGTCAATGGTTAACTGGTTAGATAACAAAATGAGAACCAACATTATACAATTTACTATTATTTCCTGTAGACATGAGGTTTAATAAGAAAGGTAGGGAAATAACAGGGCAGACGGAGTCAGAATCATTTAGAAAGTTGAGGGAACTCCCCTAGCTTTCCCCTTAATCAGACTTCGTTCTTTGTTGGCCAAGAGGCGAGAGAGCAGACAGACATGTGTTACTCTTTTCCTCTTCAGCCTTTAGCCTCTGTCCCTGTTTCTTATGTCTACTGTTTAGAGTCTTTCCGATTCGCTTGAGAAGCAAGGAACAGAGAGAACACTTTAGGACTCAGAATATTTACTGACCATCTTTGCAGCTCCAAACAACTGTTTACAGAAACTTTCTCTGACCTGGCCAGCATCCAGCTAACCACAGTTGTTCTAGCTTCCTCCCCTCACCAATCTCTGGGTTGCTTAAATTGAAAATGGATGATATTTCACAGTCATAATAAATAGCATTTGACAGTTGGATGACCATATAAGTTATTGTCTAAGCCACGATGCTCTGACAGTGAAAACGTATGCCACAATAGGCATAAACCACAATAGCCCTGGACATACACAGGGCATGGGATCACTCTGTTTGCTGCTGAGCATTTATTTTGTGTTTGACACTGAGCTAAGGGCTTTAGAGGCTTTATCTCATTTATGTCTTCTAACAATCCTATAAGGGAAGTGCTATTATGATACTCATTGTATTGGTGAGGAAACAGATTTGGAAACTTGCCCAAGGCTGTCATTCGACTTCAGGTAGAAGTACAGCACAGAGTGTGCATCATACCTAGGAGAGCCCCAGCCTGTGGGCTAACATGGCTCGGTGGAACTATTTGATCAGCCAGCCTTCCCATCAGGCTCCCTGTCCATATTTCAGCCTTGAGCCGATGGTTCCCCTTTTCATCAGGAATCCACCTTCAAACACTATCGTGTTCATAAGAAGCCATGAGAGTCAACTTGATGGACCAAAAGTGACCTTGTATAGAGCTCTGCAGCCTCCTGGTTAAGAATCCCTGTTCTTCCCCTCACAGGTATAGAAACTCTTGAAATAAGGCTCCTTTCTCCTGGAAAATGAGGGAGAACTTTTCAGAAATGGTTATGCTGCAATCCAAGAGACAGAAAATAGATGGAATGAAAGAGGTGTGTTTCAAAGAACAGCCACATTATCTCTTGGCAAATTATAAACACGAATTAATCTGGGTACACATGGACATAAGGATGGAAACCATAGATACTGGGGACTCTAGAAGGGAGTGGCATAGGAGAGGAGAAGCGATTAAAAAAATGCTTATTGGACACTATGTTTACTATTTGGCTGATGGGTTCAGTAGACGCCCAAACACCAAGATTGCATAATATACCCAGGCAACAAACCTGAATAAATCCAAAATAATTAAAACAATACAAAACAAAAACAAAGCCTTTCCCCTGTTGAATAACTGCAATCATTGTAGTAACTTCAGAAGGCAGAATGGTAAAGGGGCTATTACATGGGAACAAAGGGGAAAACACTAAAATTTCTTTTCTTCATTCCTACACTGAAGAAAAGCATATTGCTTAGCTTTTAGCAGCTTTGCATGCATGGACACATTAATCTAATTCTCTAAAATTCAATTTCCTCCACTGTATAAAAGGGGAAATAATATCTACTTTGTGATATGGTAGACATTATTATCTTCTATAATAGAGTTCAAGGACATAATCTAGATAGAGTACCTTACTCAATAGCTATAAGTGTTCCTTATATAAAGAGAGGAAGAGACTCCAACTCTATGCTTTAGGGTAAGCACCTGTGTGTGTCCTCCCAGAACACAGATGTAACAAACACTGATGCATGTTCCCATGTGAAACGGATGGTACCATTAAGGTCTACTGACTATAGAACCCAAAGCAGGCCTTTGCACATAGGAAAAGCACAAGATGCCCAAGGAAATTAGAATAAACCTGATATGGTTTGGCTGTGTCCCCAGCAAAATCTCATCTTGAATTCTCATGTGTTGTGGGAGGGACTCAGTGAAAGATAAATGAATAACAGGGGGTTGTCTTTCCTGTGCTGTTCTCAAGATAGTAAGTTTCACAACATCTGATGGTTTTAAAAAGGGGAGTTTCCCTGCACAAGCTCTCTTCTCTTTTCTGCCGCCATGTGAGACATGCCATTCACCTTCTGCCATGATTGTGAGGCCTCCCCAGCCATGTGGAACTTTAAGTCCAATAAACCTCTTTCTTTTATCAATTGCCCAGTCTCAGGTATGTCTTTATCAGCAACATGAGACTAATACAGTAAATTGGCACTGGGAGTGGAGCACTGCTGAAAAGATAAGCAAAAATGTGTAAGTGACTTTGGAACTAGGTAACAGGCAGAGGGTGGAAGGGTTTGGAGGGCTCACAAGAAGACATGAAAATGTGGGAAAGTTTAAAGCTTCCTAGAGACTTGTTGAATGACTTTGATAAAAATGCTGATAGTGATATGAACATTAAGGTCCAGGCTGAGGTGGTCTCAGATGCAGATAAAGAACTTGTTGGGAACTGGAGCAAAGGTGACTTTTGTTATGTTCTAGCAAAGAGACCAGTGGCATTTTGTCTCTGCCCTGGAGATTTGTGGAATTCTGAACTTGACAGAGATGATTTAGAGTATCTGGCCAAAGAAATTTCTAAGCAGCAAAGCATTCAGGATGTGACTTGGGTGCTGTTAAAGGCATTCAGTTTTATAAGGGAAGCTGAGCATAAAAGTTTGGAAACTTTTCAGCCTGACAATGCATTAGAATAGAAAATCCCATTTTCTGAGAAGAAATTCAAGCTGGCTGCAGAAATTTGAATAAGTAATAAGGAGCTGAAAGTGAATCCTCAAGACAATGGGGAAAATGTCTCCAAGGCATCTCAAAAGTCTTTGTGGTAGCCCCTCCCATCATGGGCCCAGAGTCCTAGGAGAGAAAAATGGTTTCGTGGGCCGGGCCCAGGGTCCCCATGCTGTGCACAGCCTAGGAACTTGGTGCCCTGCATCCCAGCCACTTCAGCCATGGCTGAAAGGGGCCAATGTAGAGCTCAGGGTTTTGCTTCAGAAGGTGGAAGCCCCAAGCTGTGCCATCTTCCATGTGGCACTGAGCCTGTGAGGGCACAGCAGTCAAGAATTGAAGTTTGAAAACCTCTGCCTAGATGTCAGAGGATGTAGGGAAATACTTCAAAGCCCAGGCAGAAGTTTGCTACAGCAGCAGGGTCCTCATGGAGACCCTCTGTTACAGCAGTGTGGAAGAGAAATGTGGGGTTGGAGCCCTCACAGAGTCCCTACTGGGGCACCACCTGGTCGAGCTGTGAGAAGAGGGCTACTGTTCTCCAGACACCAGAATGGTAAATCCACTGACAGCTTGCACCATGTGCCTGGAAAAGCTACAGACACTCAAGGCCAACATGTAAAAGCAGTTGGAAGGGAGACTGTACCCTGCAAAGCCACAGGGGTGGGGGTACACAAGACCATAAAAACCCACCACTTGCATCAGTGTTACCCGGTTGTGTGACATGGAGTCAAAGCAGCTCATTTTGGAGCTTTAAGATTTGACTGCCCGGCTGGACTTCAGAATTGCATGGCGCCTGTATCCCTTTTGTTTTGGCCAATTTCTCCCATTTGAAAGGGCTATATTTACCCAATGCCTGTTGTATCTAGGAAATAACTAACTTGCTTTTGATTTTACAGGCTCATAGGCGGAAGGGACTTGCCTTGTCTCATTTGAGACTTTGGACTGTGGACTTTTGAATTAATGCTGAAATGAGTTAAGATTTTGGGCTACTGTTGGGAAGGCATGGTTGGTTTTGAAATATGAAGACAGGAGATTTGGAAAGGGCCAGGGACAGAATGATATGCTTTGGTCGTGTCTCCACCCAAATCTCATCTTGAATTCTCATGTGTTGTGGGAGGGACCCAATAGGAGGTAACTGAATCATGGGAGCAGGTCTTTCCTGTGCTGTTTTCATGATAGTGGATAAGGTTCATGAGATTTGATGGTTTTAAAAAAGAGAATTTCCCTGTACAAGCTCTTTTCTCTTGTCTGCTGCCATGTGAGACGGGCCTTTCACCTTCCACCATGATCATGAGGCCTCCAAAGGCACGTGGAACTGTAAATTCAATAAACCTCTTTCATTTGTAAATTGCCTTGTCTCATCAGTGTGAGACTAGACTAATACACAACCCATCAACCCACCAAAAGAGATGGAAAGCTGCATTTTGGAAAATACTTTAGAATCACATAAATATGATTTCGAATTCAACCAGGTTCATCTACTTATCAGCTATGTTTTTCTGAGCAACCTTCCCAGACTGTAATCCCAGCACCTTGGGAGGTAGAGGTGGGCGGATCATGAGGTCAAGAGATTAAGACCATCCTGGCCAAGATGGTGAAACCCATCTCTACTAAATATACAAAAAAAAAAAAAAAAAATAGCTGGGTATGGTGGCATGCACCTGTAGTCCCAGCTACTTGGGAGGCTAGGGCAAGGGAATTGCTTGAACCCAGGAGCCAGAGGTTGCAGTGAGCTGAGAATGTGCCACTGCACTCCAGTCTGGGTGACAGAGTGAGAGTCCATCTCAAAAAAAAAAAAGCACATTTCTACTATATTTTTGCACAAAAGGGGAAAACAATTCCTCAGGACAATTCGAATATTGTCTTGTAGTAGCAAATGCTTTTTAAGAAGGGAATAGTTATACAACCACTGTTAGGCGAGATGTAAACAGACAAAAATATTTTGTTAATAATCATTAGGTTTTAACAACAAGAATGTCAAAATATGTGAGGCAAAGCTGATACAGCTGCAAAGAAAAATAGGTGAATCTACTGTTATAGAGACTTCAGCACCCTTTTATCAGGAAAGGACAAATCCAGCAGGCAGAAAATCAGTAAAAATATAGTTGAATTTAACAACATCAACCAACTGGATATAATGAACATCTATACACTACTTTATTCAATAACAGCAAAATACACATTCTCCTCAAGCTCACACATAATATTCACCAAGATAGATCACATTTTGGGCCATGAACACACCTTAACAAATTTGAAAGATTAGAAATTATATGGTATCTGCTCTCAGACTACAATAAAATTAGACTAGAAATCAATAACAGAAAGCTGGAAAATCTCAAAATGCTTAGAGATTAAACAACACATTTCTAAATAATACATGGGCAAAATACAAAATCTCAAGAAAAATTAGAAAATATTTTGGACTAAATGAAATAAAAAAACATCAAAATTTGTGGAATGGAGCAAAATCAGTGCTTAGAAATTTACAGCAGTAAATGCATGTATTACTAAAGCAAAAGTATCTAAAATCAGTCATCTAATCTTCCATGTTAGAAAACTAGGAAAAGAAAAACAAATTACATCTAAAGCAAGTGGAAGAAGAGAAATAATAAAAATTAGAGCAGAAAGCAATGAAATTGAAGCCAGGAAGTCAACAGGGAAAATGAATGAAAGCAAAAGGTGGTTCTTTGAAAAGATTAATAATACTGATAAGCCTGTAGCCAAGCTAAGAAAACATGAGAGAAGACACAAAATACTAGTATCAGAAATTAAAGAGGGGACTTCACTAGAGATCCCATAAATATTAAAAGGATAATAAAAGTATGAATAAAAGTACTCATAACTCTATACCCACATATTTGAAACTCCATGAAACTGATTTCTTTAAGGACACAATCTGCCAAAACGTATATAGGAAGAAATATACAATTTTAATAGGCCTATATCTAATTTAAAAATTCAATCAATAATCAATAACCTTCCAAAACAGAAATCATCTGGCCCAGAAGTGGGTTTTGAAGGGTCTTTGTATATTTTGGTTAATGGTATTTCATAGAATAAGTTTTTTTAAAAAATATTTTCCCCTAGTCTGTGCCTTTAAGAAGAAATTCTTGTAATGGCAGACAATATCAACACAAGGAAAGAAAACTATAGGTCAATATCTCTCATGAGATAGGTGCAAACGCCCTCAATGAGATATTAGCAAATCAAATCAAACAGTATATAAAAAGAATTATATACCACAGCCAGGTGGGATTTATCCCAGTATGCAAAGCTGGCTCAGCATTTGAAAATAAATTAATGTAACTTACATCAACAGGTTAAAGAGGAAATAACACAGAATTCTATCAAGAGATATAGACAAAGCATTTAACAAAATCAAACACCCTATCATAGCAAAAACTCTCAGTAAATAGGAATAAAGGGCAACTTTCTCAATTTGATGAAGAATGTCTACAAAAAGCCTACAGCTAACATCATACTAAATGGTGAAAAACTTGAAACTTTCCCAATAAGATCAGGGAGAAGTCAAGAATGCCCCCTCTCACTGCTTTTCAACATAGTACTTATAATCTAAGCTAATGCAATAAGAAATGAAATAAAAGGGATACCAATTGGGAAAAACAAAATTAAGACTGTATTTATTTACAGATGACATAAGTGTATATGTAGAAAATCTAAAAAAATTAAGAAAAAACTCCTGGAACTAATAAACAATTATAACAATATTGCAGAATATTCAAGGTCAATATACAGAAGTTAATTGCTTTCCAACATTCTAGCAATGAACAAAAGGAATTTGAAATTTAAATCACTAGGCTATTTATATTAGCAACCAAAAATTTGAAATCCTCGAAGTCTAATAAAATATGTACAAGATCTATATGAGGAAAATTATAAAATTCTGATGAAAGAAATTAAAGACTAAATGGAGATATATCCCATGTTCCTGGATAAGGAGACTCAATATTTTTAAGACATCAGTTATTCCCAACTTGATCTGTAGATTCAATGCAATCCCAATTAAAATCCCATAAAGTTATATTGTGAATATTGACAAATTGACTTCAAAGTTTATTTGAAGGAGCAAAAGTTCAGTAATAGCTAACACAATACTAAAGTAGAAGAACAAAGTTGGAAAACTAACACAACTAGATTTCAAAGCTTACTATAAAGCTACAATAATCAAGACAGTGTGGTATGGTATTGGTGTAAGAACAGACAAACAGATTGATGGAACAGAATAGAGAGCCCAGAAATAGACCCATATGAATGTAGTCAACTTATCTTTGGCAAAGGAATAAAGTAATACAATGACAAAAAGATAGTCTCTTCAGCAAATGGTTCTGGAACGACTGGGCCTTTACATTCAAACAAAAAGACATCATCAAAAACATTCCATCTAGATACACATCTTACACCCCTCACAATAATTAACTAAAAATGAATCAGAGACCCAAATGTAAAAGATAAAATCTCTAAAATTCCAAGAAGAAAACCTGGGAGAAAATCTAGATGACCTTAGGTTTGGCAATGACTTTATAAATATGACTCCAAAGGCATTGACTGTGAAAGAAAGAATTGATAAACTGGACTTCATTAAAATTAAAATTTTCTACTCTGTGAAAGACATTGTCAAGAGAATTTCTTTTTAAAGACACAGACCGGGGAAAAATATTTTCAAAAAACTTATTCTATAAAAGACCATTAACCAAAATGTACAAAGAACCTTCAAAAATCAACAGTAAAACAGAACGCAACAAAACTGATAATAAAAATTAGCCAAAGACCTTGACATACAGTTCACCAAAGATGATGTAAAGATGGCAACTAAGTATATGAAAGGATGCTTTTCATCACATTTCCCCAGGGCAAATTAAACACAATGAGATGCTGCTACACACCTATTAGAATGATCAAAATGCAGAACATGGACAACACCAAATGATGGTGAGCACGTGGAGCAACAGGAACTCTCATTCATTGCTGGTAGGAATCCAGAATGATACTGCCACTTCAGAGGACAGTTTAGTGGTTTCCTACAAAACTAAATATACTCTTACCATATGATCAAATAATCATATTTCCCAGTATTTACTCCAAGGAGTTGAAAACATATGTTTACACAAAGACCTGTACACAGATATTTATAGCAGCTTTAATCATAATCACCAAAATGTGGAAGCAACTAAGATGTCCCCCAGTAGGTGACCACATAAATAGACTATGGTACATCCAGACAATAGAGTATTATTTAGTGCTAAAAAGAAATGGGCTATCAAGCCATGAAAAGACAGAGAGAGCCTACAAATGCATATTACTAAGTTAAAGAAGCCAATCTAAAAAGGTTACATACTGTACGATTCCAACTATATGAAATTCTGGAAAAGGAAAAACTATCAAGATAGTAAAAAAGTAATGGTTGAGCTAGGGGAGAGGGAAAGATGGCTTGGCAGGCATAGAAGATTTTTAGGGCAGTGAAACAATGCTGTATAATACTACAAAGGTAAATACATGCCATTATGCATTTGTCCAACCCACAGAATATACAACATCAGGAGTGAACGCTAATGTAAACTACGGACTTTGGGTAATAATGATGTGTCAATGTAGCATCATCATTTATGACAAATATACCACTCTGGTCAGAGATATTGATAATGGGGGAGGCTGTGGGAAATCTCTGTATCTTTCCCTCAATTTTGCTGTGAACCTAAAGCTGTTCTGAAAAATAACATCTTTAAAAAAAAAATCACTAGTGTCTTAACTGATGGGCAGCTAACAGTCAACCAGGTGGTCCACTGACTACCCCTAAAGTACATGAGAACACTGCTTAAGCCTTTTATTGGGAATAAAATTTTCCTCCCAGAGAACACTATGAATTAAACTATGCCAATAGTTTCTGATGAAATTACAAACAACTTTTCTTCTAACCTGCCTACCACAGTGCCTGATGTATGGAGATAGTCAACACACAGCAGCTATTTCTACAACCACTAAGCATGTGACTGGAGGACCACTGTTAAGCACTTCAGCCTCTTAAGCCTCCAAAATAAAATAATCTTTTAAATATGCATTAGCAGAGAAGAGCAGAAGCATAGATAATGTAAAGCAGGAGAAAACTAAAAGAAAAACCAAATCAGAAAAAGTTAAATAACTGTTTTTGCAGCAGAATTAAATTATTAAATCTGTCAGATTCAGCCAACTAATGACTGCTCTCTGTGTATATACCAACTGATGGTGAAGAGCAGAAGGAAGTGGTTTGGTTTTCACATTTTCCCTATCTTTCAAATACAAAACCTTTATGTGTAAGTAATCAATATTGCCTGCACCATCGGAATGTCTGAGAAGACCATGGGGCCACTCCTTAGACGCACTGCCAACAGGACTGTGAAGAATTCAGTATTGAACAAGCAAGTGTAATATAGGAGTGAATTCCTCCACAAAAGTCCTTACCCTTACAAAAATTTTTGATTTTTTTTCTCCTAAACCTAACTGCTAACTACAATATCATTATACCATTCTCCTTGTTGAACCAACCATGCCTTGTTTCACTTGGGAAACTTTTGGAATTGAAAATATGATCAAAGCAGCAAATGGATTTTTCTGCCTCTAAACCTTTCAGAATGATGAATTGCAATGGTTTAGATCTTTTTAGTTCACATTATTGGATCGGAGCCCAAACCGAACAGGGTATCTGAGGATATCACATGCCCACTTTTGATTCCATTGCAAATATTTTAATTTATTCATTTGTATATATTTAAAAACATATATGCAGACTTTCATAAAACAAAGATGTATTTAATAATCTATCAATGATCTTTCTCTATATATGTCTATTCAGTGGGTGGATTTCACTGCATTAAATCCATCAGAGATCTGATGTGACCTTACTGGCTATTGGCTTACTCAGCTTTTGGTTGTGGCTCAGCTCTCAGTTTTGGCTGTCCTGTTTTCCACTGTAGTTCCAGGGAATAACACAGTGCCTAGTAGTTAGTATATGGTAAATAGTTGAATTATGGATGAGCTTAGTAATATCTAGCTATTTTGAGTGTAGACACCAGAATGAATACTTTATCCTAAAGACTTCTGCTTATCCAGCCCTAGTCTTTAAATGATAGCATGTGCTTGAAGCATATAGGTACAACCTTGCCCAAAATTGCAATGTACAACCCCACATTTCATTCCGGAATAATAGGATGCACCAATAATCAATCCTTCTGGCTAAGCCTGATTCCTTCTCAGAATACTTTTCAACACAGAGCTTCAGAGAACCACTTACCAATCAGCTGACATGTGAGATATAGCTTATTTGCTAGAAATACTTGAGAAGGAACAACACATTTTCACCACTGTCTAGAGCAAAAGAGCCAGAAGGTGGCTTACCAACAAAAAATTTTAGCTCTAAAATTAAATAATGCATACTTTAAATTTCTGTATCCCTGTCACCGCCCCCCCCATCATCCTGGACACATGTGGATATGAACATGTGTGCTTGTGTTCACACCACATATGCACACTCACACAGGACATTTGGCCACATATTCTACACACCTTCCTCCTGAAGTCAACTGTGAGGCAAGAGAGATGAATCCTGTGGGAAGTCAACAGCTGCATTTGATGGCTTGGCCCAACTTTGCTCAGCCAGCTCATCATGGGCGATTATGTTCTCATTTCCACCCTCAGACTGCAAAAGGAGAAAGGTCAGCTAGTCTGGGATCCCTGACACAGCTGTTCCAGATGTTTATGGAAGAATTTGATACACCAAATCTTTCCCAAAAGTTAAAAAAAAGACTTGTGAATGGGTTATTGAAAGCTCTAAATTAGTGGCAGTGAGAGAACAGATTTGTCAACTGACCCAGAACATTAAATTGATTATGTAATTTAACATCACTGTTCTATTTGATGGCTGCCTATTAATACTGCACCCTCCTACCTTATAGCCAATTTAAAACCCTAGAAACAGAAGAACATATTTATTTTGCTTGGAATTTGCAATTTTCTGTGTATGAAATATTAGTAATTTGTAATTTCTTTCTCCAAGGGGACCCTGTTACCCTTGGAGGAATGATCATCACCCATGTTTGAAATGTGCAGTCTTTAGTTGCTTTCTCTTCTTTTCTCATTCATTGCTGCAAATGAATATGAAACTTAAGGAACTTGAAAATATACTCATGGTGGGGTGTGCCTTCCTACCTTGGGAAGATTGTACCCTATCCAGACTCCCTATTCTCGATCTCAGGGAAGTCAGATGCCAGAAAAGAGGAATTTATAGTGTAACCACCACGAGCTTCCAAATAGAGGGCAAAGAACTGCAAAGAGGGTGCAGATTCACTTAGTGTGCTTGTTAAAAATTCAGGTTACTGGACCCAAACTCTACATCAACCTCGTCAGAAGCTTTGAGGTTTATACCGAGTTCTGCAGATGACATTTATACACACTGAATTTGAAAAAATGGCACTCATCTAGAAATGTGATGCCTAGAGAAGGACACAGAAAGTAGGGAATACGAAGATTTTTACTCAACAAGATTTTTCAGGTAAACTGATCCTTTGATAGAATGTCTTCCTTAGCAGATTCCTACTCCAGGGAATCTCACCCTTACTGTGGATTTTCCATCAAAGACCCAAGATGATGTGCGATTCTCCATCCTGACATACCTTAGTTTTCCTTGAGATCTCTCTAAATTAAACATGGAATTTAAATAACATCCATGTCTTACCAAGGGTGGCCTTTCTCTAGCTGATAAGTGCTGTATGGGCTGAGTCTATAAAGTTATCATTTCTTGCTTTTACTTATTCTCAAAGAAAAAAAAGCTTAAACCTGTCATGAAAGTCCCTGCTGATATTTTTCACTGTGGATATTATCCTTTTACATTCTGTTTCAGCCAGTGATGATGGTTGGGACCTGACCCCAGGCAGAGCCCTACAACAAACATACCAGCCAAATTATGTTTCCAAAATTTCCAAAAAACAGTTGAAAAGAGCCAAAGACGCCAGGTGCTGGGCAGGAGGATATTTTAAGCTTGGCTGATGGTCCAAATTGGATACTTCCTCCGCCTACCAGAACTATCCATTAAGCAGGAGAGCATCTTCCCCCTGCCTTCCCATCTCTGCTTTCTCTCCTCTGTATGCCCACCACCCATTTTTATGTGAGCTCTGTAAAATTTTGTACCATGTACCATCACTGTACATAAGTAATCATTTAACTCACATTGTGAAGTATCCAAGTGACAGAAGGAGAGACGGGTGGCTTGTTTCTCTAATGATGTTTTCTTTTCTCTGGCAAAGACTACAAACCTGGATGAACACTAGGGGTGAGAGGCACTGAGGGGTTATACACAGATCTAAGAACTGAAAGTAGGCCTAATATTTATCAAGCTCAGGTGTTAAGGACAGAACATTCAAATACCTTAGCTATTGCTGAGGGTCATCCAGTATAGGGAAAGCTAATCTCCATTCTCCTTGTGTTGAAAGCTTTTCCAGACAGTGCAAGAATTCTGTTTTATTTTCATTCTACCACATTCCGGAGCCCCAACAATTTATTCCAACAATATACTTTCAATCCCTCCCTTTCTCTTTATTCCCACACTCACAATTTCAGCTCAGGTCATCATTAATTCTTAGAGATGATTTGTTTATTTCTTCCTTGCAGGATAAGAGCCTCTACACTAAACTAGTCTCTCTGCCTCTGATACAATCCCATTCAATCCATGCTGCTGCCAATGTGATTTCCTGTAACACATGTTTAGCCTTAACACCTTGGATGGCTCTTCCATTGCTCAAAGAAAAAAGTCTGAACTCCTTAGAGCTTCATCAAGTTCCAAAATATCTTTTCAAATTTATCTCCTAGGGTCCTTCTGCACAATCTGTGTTTCTATATGTTTAATGCCTTAGTCCTCCCCCAAAATCTGTTTTCTTTCATGCTTTTATAGTTCTTTCTCTCTTGAATTACCTTCTCACCCCTCTGAGCATTTTGAAATACATTTACTCCTTAAAGTTGAATTGAAAAAAAAAAATCACTTCTTTTACGTTTCCCTGATTTCCTTGGTAAGAATGAATTACTTGGTTATTCCCTGTTCTGTATTACTACATCGATTTTTCTATTTACTTCAATATGTCTTGTACTATAGTTAATTGGTTACTTGTCTATCTGCTGGACCGGAAGCCCCTACAGGTTAGGGATGGGATTACTCTTCCTTGCACAAGTAACAGTGTCCAGCGTAGGACTTGTCCATAGAACAACTCAATACATGTTGGTTTGTGTTAATGAATGACTCTGGTTCATAGTAGGCAGCTACTCTCTGCTGCTTGCATAATTGAGTAGCAATTTTCACTTCTACCAAGCCTGTAGGACAGAAAAGAAAAAGCAAGCCAGGGTGGAATTTTTTGCAAGACACCTGTCCTTGAAGCCCTGACTTCATTATTCCCCATAAGACATACACATTGACCCTTTTCTGTTGTCTCTCTAACCTCCTTCCAGCTCCTGGACTTTCATATTCTTATCTCAGTTGCACGTGGCTTCTTGGAAGTCGCTTTATTAAAATGTATTTGACACAATTGCTGGTCCATTAGCACCTTCTTGCATCCAGCTGTGTCAGATATGCATTGAGAAATCTTTTTTCCCCTCAATTAAGAAAAGTTTAGCTCTAAAAACAAACTGAGAAGCTTTTGGGTCTACCCAGGATGCAGTAACAGCATGACAAACATGACACAGTTGCTATACCTTGGTGGCATAGCAAGTATTCATGTAATTATATCATGACCCTGAGCCTAAGCTAGAGCAACTTCTGCAGCAACCAAATCTGTCTGGAAGGTTCTAAGTCTCAAAGATCATTAAGATGACTTGCATTTAAAGCAGAAATAAAAGAGCAAGAGTTGAAAGATGCAGGAGCAAACTTACTGCAATACACAAATGTTGCCAGTTATAATCCTGATCGCCCTCTAGGAGAGGGGTAACATTAAGTACAGGATTTCACTTCTTCTGTGGGTCTTGAGGGAGTGGGTACTAAAGCTTGGTACAGCAACAAGGAAAACCTCCAATAAATGCAAAATAGAGAGGAGAAAATTAGGAATTCCTCATGCCTATAATCCCAGCACTCTGGGAGGCCAAGGCGGGCAGATCACAAGGTCAGATGGAGACCATCCGGACCAATATGGTGACATCCCGTTTCTACTAAAATACAAAAAATTAGCTAGGTGTGGTGGCGCGTGCCTGTAGGTCAGCTACTCAGGAGGATGAGGCAGGAGAATCGCTTGAACCTGGGTGGCAGAAGTTGCAGTGAGCCGAGATCAGCCACTGTGCTCCAGCTGGGTGACAGAGTAAGACTGTCTCAAAAAAAAAAAAAAAGAATTCTAAGACAGCAATTCATATAGAGAAAAAGGAAGAAAGTTAGCAGGTGTTGAACGATTATGTTTTCTGTTATATGAGGAAACTTCCTATGGAAATTTATGGATGGTCTACATTTCTTACCCCAAGTTGAAAATGAAAGAATTAGAGATAACATGGACAGATACCAGAGCCAAAGACAGAGAAGCCAAGGGCCTGAAAAAACCTTGCCTCAAACTTCAAGAACCTTGAAACTCAGCCATATAAAAACCCTTTCTTAACCTGAAAAAATATGGCAGACTTCATAAATCATTGCTAGTGTTTTTGAAGCTTAGAATAGTACAATAACTTGTGTACCTTACTTACAACAAGGTACTTGTGTACCTTACTTACAACAAAGGAAAAGAAGAAAAACACAAGATATTCCATGAGTTTATTTTAAAACATCTTTTCTTCTGTCCTGGAATATTATTCATGTTGATTATTTTGTAATATTTCTCTTAAAAAATATGAAGTCAACATTTCAGAGACACAGATAGCAAGGAAGGATTGTAATTGGATGTCACTCGTGTTAATCACCTTGACTCTTAAAAATGGAGTCTGCTTTCCTTGGAAGCAGACCATTTTCTCTAAAGCATTGATCGTATATTGTGCTCTCGGCTTTGGTGTCGACTAACTCCTTTTTGTCTGCTCCTCCTAATACAGGAGAGATAAACCTTTCCTGTTTGAATTTTTGAAGGAAAGACAGAAGCCTCCTTAGCAGAGACTTGACAAATCAGGACGGGAAATATCTGATTACTTGATATTCTCTTGAGTGAAAAATAAGAGCAACACTGCTGGAAAAATTTCTTTGATCGAGTCTATATGTTAGAGATCTGAAACATTTGCTCACACCTTAAAGAGCCAACTAATTATTTTATGGCCTGGCAAGAAGGGAGGATTTATTTTTTTATTTTTCTTATTTCTGTTTTTTACCATGAAGGCTCTTCAACAGGGGCACTAACCCTCAGACTCACTAGACACCCCTGGGAGGACTCTGGATTCTGTTACATCATGGGATGGAATCAAGGAGGTCTAGAAACCTAGGGGGAAAGGGCCCCAGCTGACATGTAGGTTACATAAAAAAGATTAGGGGGCATGAAGAGGCCATAGAGGCAGAATAAGAGAAAATAGGGCAAACTGCAATCATCAGCCAGCAATACAGATAATTTAATGTAATACTACTATGTGATAGATAAAGAGGAGTTTCGGAAATAGAAGATAATAAAATTTGAGAAGGGATTTGAAGGTCAGGAGTAAGATTTTGACATGTATCCCTTGTTTCTCCAGACCTCTCTGGCCTCTGGGACATTTGAGTAATTGTGTGCCAAATCCCTTCCCAATTTGATTGTAAAGTCCTGCTCCCTCTCTTTTTTCCGCTGTGAGCCTTACATACTGATGCCTCCTGAGCAGTTTTATTCAACCTTCCTCCAAGTGAAAGGGACATTTCTGGCTCTTCTGATCCAACTTGCACAGGAAGAGCTTTGCAGCTACTGTAGCTTCTTAGGCCACCATTCTGGCAGTAAACACCCTAGGGAGGTATACGCTGGAAAATTCTTCATCATGGCTGTGGAGGAGGTACTGTCTCTGGCCCACAGCCTTCCCTCTTCCAGGTTCGGCTGTGAATGGCAGACACCATTCCCTATTCAGTTGCAGACTCAGTTTTGAACAGCTTGACTTGTCACTTCTTTTTGTTTGAAGTCACACATAAGCATGCATGCTTGTACCATATGACTTGCACAAATGAGAGAGCATTCCATGCTCCATGCAAGGCAATTGCTGTGGGATTTCCTTGCCTGTGCTCTGCAAAAACTGTTCTGTTCCAATATCTAGCAGTTTCTTTGCCTTCATCTCCTGGTTCTAGACAACTTCTACCACTTTTCTTTGCTCTCTTGGACTTGATGACTGCTTTGGCTACTAGGCTATGAGTTCTCTACACTCCCAGGACATATTTGACATGTTCCCTCTGGATCCTCAACACTTCTGGCCACTGGACAAATATCCTTTCCAAACCTCAGCATGGACCACCTCACCAGCACTCCTGCTAGGGCTCAAAGTCAGTTAGGACCCTAGAGGGTATTAGATAACTGGACAGATGGAAAAGCTTTGCAGTTGGAAGGGTAGTATTACCACTATAAATAAAAAGGACACTATCTGAAAACATTCATAAAATTGAATCACAACACAGAGGAAGAATTTTAAAAAATAAAAGGCAGCTCTACCATGTTGTCAACAGATTACACAGACTCTTTCATCAGTTTCTTGTGGCCAGGCTCAGAAGATGTTTTATGTAATTTTTTTTAAGACAACACTTGGGGGCTTTTGAATTTCTCTTTTCACCTTTTAAGTATCACTTCAAAACCACTTCAGGAACCACAAAATAGGTTTGAACTCTACACAATGCTGAGATCCAGTGACAAAAGCAATCTGAGACAAAGATTCTGTGCGCAGTGCTGACAGAAGAGGGAGGCGGACGCGGTCTGAGTAGAACACTGAGGGAGTATCAGGAATGGAGATGCATTGTGAAATGGTAGCATTTCTCGGCCTCAGAAAACCCAGCCATCATAAGAGGCAGTGCTGCGAGCCTGGGGACAGCTTGACTGAGAGTCAGGTCACCCGTCTAGGGTCTTGACTCTGCCACTAATCAGCTGCATGACCTGGGGCAAGTGCCTCAGCCTCCATCGCGATGTCCTCACCTGCAAACTGGTGCTAACAATAAGGGCAGCTTCACAGGATTAACATAGGATCAGGTGAGTTAACGTATGTAACATGCTCGACACACTTCTTGGTCCATAAGGAAAATGTGAGTTGGGAAACACACAAGGGGTGGAATTTGGAGGCTAAGGCAGAGAGCCTTCAGTAACAGCTAGAGAAACAGGAAGTGTCCGCAGACCTCAAGGCTCCAATTTCCTCTTCCTCCCTTCCTGACCCCCTCCCCTCCACTCCTAATTACACTACCACCCCCACTGCCTGCACTGAGAAAGCTAGTTACTGGAGACAAGTGTAAGCAGCTGGCAGCTCTCACTTTGAAACTTAGAAATGTGTCTTGTCTCCAGCACAGGGAGGAACTGCCTTTTCTCAAATGGATTTAGATAACGCCCAACCTGTCAGTACCATCAGGTGACAGAAACCACCGGCAAACTCCTACTAGGGAACACATGCCTGCTAGGAAGCCCATTCTGGGTAAGAACATGAGACAGGACAGCTGAGCAACTGGCCCTGAGCGCTGAGAACTTCAGGGTTCAGAAAGGGGAGGTGCTTATGTAGAACAGCAGAAAGCTTCCGATGAGTGCCTGAGGCTGCCTTGGCATGAGCAGACGGCCAGATGCACACAAGCCACACCGCACAGTGGGAAGATCATAGGTTTCCCCGCCAGACAAACCTGCACTGGAATTCATGCTCTGCTATTTATTTGTGCACTGAGAAAAGTTCCTCTGCATCTCAAAGGCATTACTTTCCTCATCAGACAGCCATATCTACCACCCACAGCTGATAGAACGATTAAATGAGATCACATCAGAAAAAGCCCTAGTTCATTTGGCATTGTTCTGTCATTTCCTTCAAATTCAAAATTCGGCACGACCTCCTGCACCTCCTGGCCCAGGCTCGCCTCCTTCACCACCCATCCTTGACTTGGCTCCATCTCCTCTGAGTTAGCTTGCAAACTCACCAACTCTTTTCAGACCCTGCTTAAGACAGCAGAATAAAGTGGACTTTGGCTTTTGAAAGCTGGTTCCCAGCAAAGTTATCCATCGAGACTTGGTTGAGCTTTGGCTCAATGAAAGAGTAACACTTTAACTGCCTGCAACTTTACACAGCCCCAGACAGTGTTGTAGTAAAATGGTTACCCGAGCCCTCCTGCTGCAGGGTTTGTGGCAGCCATTTGCACAATAAAGTGGACCCATTTCTTTTTTCTTGTATTAAATACCCACAGGCAATAATCCTCATTATGGGCCAATGGCTTGGAAAATGTTATTATTAAATCAAAGCCATTTGCAATAAGGGAAAAAATTCATCTGCAACTATAAACTCTGTTGCTTATAGCTGGGCATTAAGGAAACAAATGGTCGCCAAGTCCCTTCAAGCCCAGCACTTCCAAGCTTAATCACAAGGCAGGTCCTTCTGGGCCGTGCTTGACGACAGAGAGAGCTGGCCCATGAGGGAAATTTCAGGGATGTGGAGAGAGCTGACTTGACTTTGAGTCTCAGAGGCAGTGGCACTGGCCTGTGTGCTTAATGGCCCAGCTGTGACTCAGAACATCCTGTTGTTGCCAGTTTGTTTTCTAGAAATGAGGAAGGTTTAACTTGTATAGGGCTCAGTCTTTAATAAAAGACTAAGTACAACCTTAAAAGTCAGACATACCTGGTTGGTGGTTCCAGTTGTATCACTTAGTAGAATAAACTTGAACAAATAAATTGACGAAGACTCCACTTCCACTCCTGAGGGTTGTGATGAAGTTGTAGAGATTGTTGGATCAGAACATGTTTTAGTGGAGTTGAAGCCACACCCCAGGCTACAGATCTTGGAATTCAAGAGAGTGCGTGCCTTGCTTTGGCTGGGCCTGGGTTGCTCCAGCGTGTGCTCACGGGATCTGAGCTTCAGTGGAGGCTGAGGAGACTCACCTGAGACCCATTGAGCTTCCTCCATTGCCCCGTGGCACGGACACTGCAGCAGAGACTGAGATCTGCTGTGTCTTGAGGGTCTTAACCATGGCTCTAATTAGAATCCAGGGAGCTAATGGAAACACTGTGGCCTTTCCTCAAATCAGTTAATTCAGGATCTCTGGAAGTGGAGCCCAGCCGTCTGTAAATTTGTAAAAACTCTCTTACGTATCCTTTGGGGTTTTTCCAGAGGATTCTGACCTGACCCCCATGGTCAATGGTCTGACAAAGCCTCTACCTTTATCTGTGGAAGGTTAACCAACTGGTAGAATGCCCTTCCAGTGTGGAAGTTACGTCATATACTAGAATAATTTTATTTAACTAAGTTTCCTCTAGAAAAATGAGAAAGATATTGGTCATTTTTCCAGGAAAAGGGAACTCAGGTGCTGGAGTGATACTGGGGGTCTCGGATTCTGGTGGGCAGGAAAGAAGAAGGGAATCACAAAGCATGAAGCCTGATGCCTTTCCGTATGCCACCAATCAATGTTTTCTCCCTAATTCGTGCTGGACATAGTGCTGGGTGCTAGAGGTCCTATGGTAAACAGACAAGTTTTCCTGCACGCAAAGAATTTACAATCTAGTTGGTGGAGAGACAGTACGTATAAAAATAAACACATCCATTTGATCTGATAGGTGCTGACCTGAGGGACTGTACCTGTGGGAGCAAGGTGGGCAGTTTAAGTGAGGGATATCCCAAAGAAGGGGAGCCAGGGGCAGAATCTCAGTTGGGGGGGGTGGGCATGAGCAAAGGCACTGAGGATGAGAAGGACGGAGGGAATATGCATTCTGCCAGACCCCGTTTTAAAGTTCTGCGTCAGGGCAAGACTCATAGAAGTAGGGACCTCTCCCCTCTAGGATACTTTCTTTATATCCCAGCCCTCTGGGACTGTGCTAAGGAAACAGAGCTGTGCAATGTAGTACCTCCATTCTTGCTCCTTTAAGTGAACCCAGCTGTTAGCACGCTGCGTGCTGAGAAGGACTAAGGCCTCTCCATTGGTACCTACTGTGTTCTCCTGCTCCTTTCTCTACTCTCCTGGTTTCCATTTCTCTCCCAATCCACTGTTCACTTTTTCAGCAATGCTCTCTCGTGAGTCCCATTGATTAATGACCAAATTAGCCCTTTCCTTCCCAATGAAGTACTTGGCGTTAGTCCTCTGGTATCGTACTCTGAACACCTCCTTGCCTCACTTAATTCCGACCTTAGCCCCAGGGTCTGAGTACCTCTAGGCCTGTTTTTACTTGCCATGGAACTACATGAATGGTATAAGCTGTGCAGAGAGAAAAAGTAGGAACGAGGAAGAGGCTCCTCCCTGGAATTAATAAAATGACAAGTATTGGGATCATGAGCAATGACCTGTAAAATGTATAATAAAGAATATGAAGCTTAGAGCTAACCCCTAGAGTTCATGATCCTCTACTTCAATAGTTCTCTCATTCTGTAAAGGAGATTACTGCAGCCCAGAAAAGATATTTAATCAGGGTTGCACAGCTTGTCAAAAACAGTTCTCCTATATTCAGCCCAGTATTCTTTTAGCTAAAATCGACATCTTTCAGGACCTAAATTATCACCTCCACCTTCCTAAAACAAAAGGATTATAACTGTTGACACCCATTCGTGGTAGCTTCATGGGGCACCAGTTACAAGCTAAGGATTCAAAGGCCCTTTTACACAGAGAATCATGAAATGGTTCTCCCTAGGATCGTACAGTAAGAGGTCCTGTTTGAATGAAAACTAAGCATTAAGATTGAAGGGTCTTCAGGAACCTTTACTTTGGTGATATCACCAATTGTCTAGGTAGGGTCTTCCTCTCAGACGTTCACTCAGAAAGTGCTTCTTGACTTAGGAAGACTAACTCACACGAATTCACTTACATAGGGCTGGAATATATAAATCCTAGTGCAATTTCCCCCAACCCCCATTTGTTATTAGAAACAGAACTATCAAGCTGTTAAAATTGGCTCCCTGGTTTAGCTAGAGGACTTATGGACAAGGAGAAATACAGACTACTTTGATTACAATCTTTTCAGGCCATACTCACTAAAATGAGTATGATATTCTAATCATAAGTCATTCAAAATAAAACAAATGTCTTATTTTTCCTGCAAAGAAGATATTAATACTTTTTCTGTAAATATTAAATGCTTTTCAAAAATCTTTTTGTTGTTGCTTCTATAATATTGGTGCCAGGACTGATTGCTGGGAAATACTACTGCATAATACTGGGAATGTAGTAGTAAATACTTTTAATCTCAGTCCTTCTGTACTCACACGCAGGAACCAATGGGATTGACCAGTCTTAGCATTAGACTTCTGAAAATGAAGCAAACATATGTATTTGGGTTCAATGGACAAAGAGAGAAGAAATAGCACACACTACCCATGTCTCCTCAACCCCCTACCTTTGAGAGCAGAACGGTCTACTGGGCCAGGGCATCTGTATCAGCACAGAGGTGGCTGATGTTGTCATCAGTGTGCTGCTCTATGCCATTACATTGTATATCCAAGGTCGAGGGGCAGCTAAGGGCCAACTAGGATCTCAGTGTCTCATTCTGTCAAATAGGATACAGACAAGAGCAGTGGCAGCACTTAAACAGGGTTCAGTCTTACTCATGTCATAAGAAGCAAGACTATTCCTCATTGGGCAGCCCTCCAATAGTATTACATTACACATTAAGCTTTCTTATTTAGTTACATACAATAACTAGCCACCTTTATTTTCTTGTATCCAAATTAATTGAGAAATAAGGCATAACAATATGATGAGTGGGCATCAAAATATCCGTTTTTCATTTGGATAAGCTGATTGGAGATAATGTCTTTACATCTGTGACCAAAAGAGCTTCTTACTATTCCTTGCAAATGGAATAGTAAGGAGCCATGCAATTCTTTGGCTCCTGGTCAAGTCCTGGGGACAGCTCACCCGTAGGAAAGTTTGATTCCAAAAACAGATAAAGCCAAGATTGCTGTGTCCAACTGCGTTAGGATGTTTAGAATTCTTAACTTCTCCATAGCACCATTTGTGGGGGGGGAATTTTAAAATCTGTTGATAAATTTTGCTTTTCTTTTTCTAATTTTTTGATGTAATATTTTCTTCTGTGTGCATATATATATATATATATATATATGTATACACATATATTTAGTTTGGAGAGAGAGATGTATACCTATATATTTATCTTTGCATGAGTTTGCTTCTCAGACCAATAATTTACAGCGGTGTAGAAGAACCAAGGCAGCTTTCCAGCTTTCCAGGCTAGCAGGATCTTCTAACAGAAGGCTCTCACATTCTCAGTTATCAGAGAGACTGATTCCTTCAAATAGGACTTTTCTGTGACACTTCAGATAGTCCTGCATCCTCTGCCTCTCTTTAAAAGACGGGCTGAGGAGGGAGGATCCTGTTCTTATCCTGCGCATCCCAACTCCCACACCCTCTAGAAATCAAGGAATATAGTTTTGGCCCCTCACCAATTTCTGCTCACCATCAGGAAATAATATTTTCTGTGGCCAGTTCCTAGAACCTATTTTGGTGGATTCGCTTTCCACTGAAATTTCTCCTCTGCTTGTTTCTATGTATCTTTAGGAGGCTTCAGTGCAAAGTCAGCTATTTTTGGCTGCCTTTGAAAATATTTTGGAGTCTGCTGCCTCATTTTACAAAAAATTCAATATTTTGAACATTTCTTTTGTTTTCAATATTTTCTGTTCTTTTTGTTGTTTATGGATGATTTCCAGATGAAAGGGGAAAAACTGTATCTGTGTAGTTATTCTTTTAACATTAATAAATACCAAGGGTCAGCAGACCTTTGAAGAAAGTGTCTAACACTAAAGTGTTAAAAACCGAGAAGAAAAACATAACCAGCCTTGAGGAAGCAGAGACAAAGAGTAGAAGAAAGCTGGAAAAAAATTTCTGAGAGATAAGAGAAAATGTGGCATCCATGAAGTAAATACCAGGAGCCTATATGTGGAAATACCCAGAGAGCTATAAAAATATATTGAAAATTCAAAATTAATATTGGAACATTTAAAATTCAAATATAAGAGGGTGTTTACTATAAATATCTTTCAACTTTCCTGAAAAATTAAAAATATGGGGAAAATTCAACATAAAAGGTGAAATAAAAAGTTGAGAAAATTTCTCAAAAAGAGAACAAAGCAGGAGGAAAAATGAGAGAGACAATGAATTTAAAATATCAACTAAGGAGAACTGATGGCTGACAAATAAGCATTCTAGAAAGAGAGACAAAAAAGGAAAGAAGGGGAAAAATAATACAAGGGAAATGTTGCAGAATTGAATGTGAATTTCAGATTTTGAGTACCTAGGACCTGGTGATGATGTATTCACATCAAGGCACCCTGCTCCAACATTGCAGAACCAGTGATAAAGAAACCATCTTGAAAGTCTTAGTGAAGAAGAAGGAAAAAAAAATCTCTGCAGAGAAAAGATTAAAAATTCAAAATGGCATTTGACTTCTCAAGCGCAACATCAGAAGCTGGAAGATAACAGAGCCATGTCTCCAAAATTCTAAAGGAGAATATTTTTCAATTTCAGATACTTCACACAAATTAACACTCAAGTGTGAAGGTAGAATAAAGATGTTTTCAGCCAAAATATGTAGCATAAAATTGCCACCCATGCACCTTTTCTTAGGAAATTGCTGGAGAAGATGTCTCCCATCGAAGGGAGGGACTAAACCAAGAAAGAGGAAGATGAGGCAAGGAAAGAGGGGATCTGGCAGAAGGAGTCTCAAGCTGATGATGGAGGAAAGCGGCAAAATAGTGCGGGTGAGCAGGAGGCACCATGTGGAACTGGTAGGTTTCTGGCTTCCTGGACTCTTGTGAGAAGCGTTGTATACCCTGGAAGAGACTCTGCCGATGATTTAGTAATAGGGAGAAAAAGCAATGCCCCACGCAACTCTCTTGCCAAAGCAAGGATTAATTCCAAAGAAAACAAAAATTTTACAAGAAATATAGTCATAATGCATATGGCTCAGCGTAAAATAAATCTACAGTCAAAACAATTTAAATATTGAGCTTTGATTTAAACAAAAATTATCCTATCTAAAACATCACTGCTTGTCTGCCATTCTTAATCCCCTCACCCTGCCTTTTCCTCCCTAGTTGTTATCTATCTGATAGTATATGTTTGTTTGTTCTTGTCTCTGTCTCATACTAAAATATAAGCTTCATGAGGACAAGAACTTGGTCTATTATGGCCACCACTGTATTGCCAAATTGCCTGTGGCAGAGCTGAGTATATACATCTCAAAAATGTATCTTAAATGAATTAATATGTAAATATAGGTGTAGGTAAAGTGTGTGCATGTCCATGTGGTGTTAACAACCAACTTTTCTTTTTGTGAGTCCTGTCACCGACGCTAGAGTGCAGTGGCACGATCTCAGCTCACTGCAACCTCCGCCTCCTGGGTTCAAGCCATTCTCCTGCCTCAGTCTCCCTAGTAGCTGGGACTATAGGTACCCACCACCATGTCCGGCTAAATTTTATATATTTTCAGTAGATATGGGATTTCACCATGTTGACCAGGCTGGTCTGAAACTCCTGACCTTGTGATCTGCCCACCTTGGCCTCCCAAAGTGCTGGGTTTACAGGTGTGAGCCACTGCTCCTGGCCACAACCTAAATTTTTATTTACAATCTTCTCAATAATTAATGTTATAAAATAAAATAAATCAAAAACAGAGCAGTAAACCATGCTATGTAGCAATATAATAGTGAATAGAAAATCTAAAAGATGTAGAAGTGGTTCCTGTGGAGAGCAGAAGTGAGAAGTCTGGAAGAGGGCGACTTCTTTTTCATAAGCATTACTTGACATTAAATTGGGCACATGCATTTCTTTGATAACACAAATTAAAAAAGAAAAAAACTAACGATGGCCTCTAATGCTTTCATTTCTTTCTTTTTTTTTTTTCTTAAGACAGAGCCTCCCTCTGTTGCCCAGGCTGGAGCGCAGTGGCACAATCTCTGCTCGCTACAACCTCTGCCTCCTGGGTTCAAGTGATTCTTCTGCCTCAGCTTCCTGAGTAGCTGGGACTGTAGGCACGTGCCACCACACCTGGCTAATTTTTGTATTTTTAGTAGAGATAGGGTTTCACCATATGGGCCAGGGTAGTCTCGAATTCCTGACCTCGTGATCTGCTGGCCTCGGCCTCCCAAAGTGCTAGGATTACAGTGTGAGCCACCGCGCCTGGCCATCCTTTTTCTTATACATATCATTGCTGTTTTGAAAGTGAAATGCCTAATAAGAGATGTTAGGTTTGCTTGTTAGGGTAGCATTAATTTCTAAGTAAATCAAGCCAAATTTCCAGTCCTGCTGCGAACACCCAACTTCTTGTGAACCCTTCTTTTTAAAGACATACAAACATCTATTTACATTAAATATCTTTGAGGTTTTTCTCCATACCTAGTTAGATTCTTTTGAAAATCAAGCTCAAGAACAATGGAAGAATAAGACTGAGAATCTCTGACGTAACGCCTCTAGTTTTCTAAGGTGTGAGCTTTAACAAGCCATTTAACCTCCCTGAACTCTTTCAATTTATTTGTAAAATGGAGACGAAAGGAACTACGTTAGATTCCAGCATTTATTAAATTAACTATCTCTGTGTGATCCCAGTATAAGATAGATATCTGATATCTTCTAACTTCCATTCCTTCCTTCCTTCTTCCCCAGAACTGATTGAAGTCATAGCTGAATTAGTGAATTAGAGAGAAATTTGCAACACAAGTGACAGGTCTTAAGCTTACACAAGTCTACAGCATTTGAGGGAAATGTACACTTCTTTCCACATTATTAGATATTTCCATGGGAATGCATGGCCCACATATTTTAGTGTCTGAGAAGGAGCAGTTCTTTCACAGTATTGGTATTTATCATGAGGGCTGTCATAGGAGAACGAGGGTAGTCCTGCCAGTCATCATTCATCGGTGCATTCCCCAAAGCACCTAATGCTTTACTGAAATACTCAGTCGGTGCCCCTGAATGTGGTTTGTCAATAGAGACTGGCCAATATGGACCAGTTTGTAGACCCTCTGATATTTCTGTCCAGGTGTCACTTGGGACAGGGCAAGTTCAATTAAACTACAATTGTGACAAGATCTGGTAACACCTCAAATATTGAATTAAGTCACTTTGTTTACTGAAGAGATTATATAGAGACCCCTTCTCTAGCCAGTCCCTGCATAATGAATTCTCTAATAGACCTGTGAGCTTCTCTATAAAAGGTTAATTTCATTCTTCACTACAAAGCACTGTGAATGGTCCCCAGGGCTGTCTTTGGTAAAGGAAGAGAATCTTGTTAAGTATTAATGATCACAGTGGCAGATTCACAACATCACCTCCTCCCTGGGAAGGAAAAAAATCACTTCATTGATATTTATCAAGAGACTTCCACTAGGGACAAAGACTACAGCCATCATTACACTCACTATGGGCACAGTAGAAAAAGGTGCTTCGCTCTCACCTGACATTTGCTACAGTTTCCTAGCCCAGAAACAAATGAAGCTACAAATATATAATAGGGATGGCAAGAAGAGGAGAACCAGGATTTTAATTTAAATAGGGATTATTCTAATTCTACTTATAATTACAATAATATATTTGCTGGTGAGACATGAGGTGATACTTTTTCTTATTTCCCATATCTTTGCATAGAAAAGCTTTTTTGAAGTCTAGGAGAGTTAGATTGTCAATCTCATGTTAATTTGGTATTTCCCAATCAGGGCAAATAGGCAACCACATTTCTTCTACATGAAGCAGTGAGTAGCAGACAGCTTAGAATGTGACAGAATAAACTGAAGGTTATTCCTGTCCCTGCTCCTCACCAATCAGAAAAGGAATATGAAATTCGGAAAAAAATTTCTAACAATTTATTTGGTGAGCATCATCGCTAGCAAGGAGTTTTTCCCCTAAATAATGTAAGATGGATCTTTTTGACCCCTTAATATCTCTTCCTGCAGATCCATAAAAAGGAAATAATGTATTATGTTTTCTGCTGAGCTCCAGTCTCTCCACACTCTCCCCATCCCCTCACCCAGGCTGCCACTGAAGGTGTTGGGTGATGGGACTGGGTTTGGGGAGGCTCTCTACCTCCCCTCTCAGATGGTCTGGATGGCAAGACTTCCCACAGTTCTCCCCAGGTCATCTCCCAGTTTCTACCCCATGCCCTACTTTGCACACCAGTGTAAAGGCCTCCTGATCACCGTTGGGAGACCTCTTAATCTCTCTGCACTTGTCTAGTGAAGGCTTGACATGGGAGAGTAGCTGAGGGGCTAGAAGGACACGAGAATCACGTTTTCTACATTGGCCTCCATGCTGGGCTGCTTTGTCAGCTACTCTCTACTTGGACTACTTGGTGGCAAATCATAAGTTGAGTATCATTTTTTTTTGTAATCTGTTTCACTGAGAAATTAATTGGGCTTGCACATATAACATGTTCAGCCACATCTGGCAGAAAGTAAGCACTGAATAAAAAGAAGCAGTTATTTCTCTCTTCTGTATATAATGTGTTTTAGAATATTTTTCTAAGATATATCTAAGTATAGTTTTCACTCTTAGAATAGACAGGCAAATAATAATTACTGGTCCCTTAAAAACTGAGCATACACTTTTGAAATTTTGGTAAACATCGAAGCATACCGAAGTCTCCTCTCTCTCTCTCTCTCTCTCTCTCGCCCCCCCCCCGCTCGGGGTGTGTGTGGGGGTGTGTGTGTGTGTGTGTGTGTGTGTGTGTGTGTGTGTGTGTTTTTTTGTTTTTTTAGTTTTTTATCAGATATTATACAACGAGCTCTGTATATATTATTACCCAAAAAACACACACACACACACACACACACACACACACACACACACACACACACACACAGAG
>CAUYQU010098661.1:0-23689 GCA_963574635.1 Cheracebus regulus
AAAAAAAAATTTTTTCTGTTTTTTTTTTAAATTTTAAAAATTTCCTAATTTTTTTTTTTTAACCAATATACCATTAAAAAAAAAAAAAAAAAAAAAAAAAAAAAAGATACCCAGTACCTCCACATTCTAAAGAGAACATCCAAGGAGATCTGAAAACAATCCTATGGCCTTACGTGGGGACAGCATACTAGTCATGCTGCTGATATTCATTCCATTCCTTTTCAGCCCATATATACTCAGAAAGCTAGAAAGAATTAGATAAGAATTTACAGGGTTGTGAGTCCTTGGCTTGGAGAAAAGTGTTTTCCTCTTTCCTGAGGAAGGAGAGGGGCATGCAACTCCCTCACTAAAGCCATGTGAGGAGGAATCCAAAGGAATCACTTACACAGGCTGGGGGGAGCCTTCATGGGATAAGAACAGAGTGGAGTATCACATTTTGTATATTCAATAATTTCTCTCCAGGTTGAAATTTCTAATGATTACTCAGGTTTGATTTGTTCCTAAAGGCTTTTTTCCACTGACTGCATTTCTATGGCTTCAGCATGTATTTAACAATAATGAATGGCATTTGAACTCTGGTTGAAAGACCATCCACAAAATCAAGTGAATGTGAAAAAAAAAAAAAAGAAAGACCATCCATGATCACTACATTCATAGAGCTTATCTCTGCTAATGAATTATCTGTTGTTAATAAGATCTGAAGCTTGGCTAAAGGCTCTTCAATGCTGTTCACATATGTTTTCAACCATCATGGCCTTTTCTTGCTGATTTATAGTCTCTGAAATTGGTCTGAAGATATGGTCGTGTGACCCCATTATGGGTGTGGGTGTGGGTCTGTCCTGTATATGGTTTCATCCTCCCATAGGATGTCTGAAACTGCAGCACAATGACTCTAACACTTACTACAGTCTTGGAAGCCACCAGGCTGGGAACCAATCCTGTGAATATCTACCCTAAGCCTTAAACATCTATCCTTCGAAAGAAAGTTAATCTCCTTTTCTAACTTGTCTTTATGCTCAGAAGTTTCTTATGGTTCAAGTCATGAGGAGTTATCCTTGTATATATAGCCACATTCCCTGTGACCCAAAATGTTCCTCAAATCCCTGATTTTGAATACATTTCTTATTCTCAGGGTCTTCTCATTTGATAAAAAAAAATTATAACTGTCACTCATTTGTGATACTTGGCAGTAGTGAGAAAGTCAAACAGCTGTAAAAGAAAAGAAAATAATTATTTAACAGGTCTCCACCATATAACTTCCTAAAAGGTAAACTGGGGACTGGATTTTGCTTTCCAACCTGACAAAAAACACTTAAAAATGGACAGAAAATATGAAATAATGGTTTTTCAAGATACTGAAAATTAGCCAATGAAGACCAGTAATCCCTGAGAGATGAGGAAAAAAGAAGTGAGCATTTACTGCTTGAGAGGTTACAGTTGGTGGAGCAACACAGGAGAATTTAGTCAGAATCTAGGGGATTCCCTGAATTGGGGTGACAGAGATGAGAGACCAGAAAGACCAAGGTCACTAGAATTCACAGAGCCGAGTACCCAAAAAAAGAAAGCTACACAGGGAGAACGCTGGAGATTTCTGAAGAATTGCCATTAAGTATTCAGCAGAGTACTGATCTGTGAATTCATAAAAGAAAATTGCCCGAGATGGGGGAAAGATTCACCTGAAAGGATTAAAGGGGACAAGTGCCACAAGCTTGAACAGGTCTGGGGATCATGCTGTTCTCACCAACTAGAGTGGAAAACTTCATAATTCATATGGCATACGATACTCATATGGGTCTTGCCTCAGCAGTCAGGGACAATCAACTTTATACAAAAAACTGCTGGGGTCCTGCCTAACAAATCATAAAAGCAAGACTCAAAAAGATCTAACTCTTTCCAAAGAAATGCATCTCAAAAAAACAAAACCAAACAAAAATACATCAGAGTCTACATCTAAGACTAAAAAAAAAAAGAAAAAAGAAAAAAGAAGAAGAAGAAGAGGTGCATCTACAAAGCTCAAGTAGATTTGTAGGAATATAAACATATCCAGCACCAAAAGACAAAACCACCAAAATTTTACCAAAAGGTAAAATTCACATTGCCTGGCATTGAAATAAAAAAATCAGGTATACCAAGCAGCAGAAAACTAGGACCCATCTCAAGCAGAAAAATCAATCAATCCAAACTTACCCAGAACTTACATATTTAATAGATGCTATAATCAGCAGATAAGCACATTAAAAGCCATTATAACTATATTCCATGTGTCCAAAAAGTTAGAAGAAAGAATGGTCATGTTAAGTAAAGACATGAGATGTATTTAATAAGGTCCAAGTCATACATCTAGATATAAAAACTATAATATTTGGGAAGAAAAAATACTAGAAGATATTAATTACTACAGATTAGTGAACTTGAAGACGTAACAACAGAACATATTCTAAATGAAATAAAACACATTTTAAAAGATAATAGAGGGTAAGTGCCTTTGTTCATGCTGTTTCCTCTTCCGGAAACACTTTTCCCCCATCCCATCCATAGACCCTTCAACCAATCAATTCTGAATCTGTCTTCTGGTTTCATCTCCATCATTACTTCCTCCCTGCTTTTACTTCCCTGATTAGGTAAAGTCTTCTTTTAACCTATTCACAGAACCATGTACTTCCCCTCCACAGCACTTACCAGAGTGACAGCTTCACAAATATTTGATTCTGTGGTTACTGTCTGTCTTCTTCACAAGACAGCTTCATGAGGGCAGAGACAACATGTCTATTTTTGCTTACCATGATATCTTCCAGCATCTCAAACTCTGCCAGTTATATCCCATTTGTATCTAGCAGCTTTCTGATTTTCATCTATTAATTATACTCTCTCTCCCAAATCTTCAACCTCTCCTTCTTTACTGGTTATATCCTACCAACATCCCCTTTTCCTTACTAAGAAATTTTTTTCTTACAATGTTTTCTCAGCTACAGACAGTGGTGGCTATGTAATTCTGTCCCATGGGATGTATTTGGCAGTCACTGGATAGGATTTTTTGGGAAAGCTATGTATAAGAAGACTAATTCCATTGACAAGGTATTTTTGCCCTCTCCTTTTCCTCATTCTTCCTATCTGGAACATAGAAATGATGGCCACAGTTGCAGCAGACATCCTTCAACCAGAAGGCTTGAGAGCTGGAATATGAGAGCTATATACCAAGGACCATGGAACAAAAAAATATATAAGGGGACTGAGACATTGATAGAATTGTAGAGCTCTTGGGCTTGTTTCAAGTGAGGGAAAGATATCCCCTAATTATTTTAAGCAGTTCATTTTCAGGTCTTTATTACTCATATCCAAATGATATTCCAAATACCCATGCTAAAACATGAGATGTCCCTACACCAACTTGTGTGTGTGTGCGTGTCTGTCTCCCTCCCTCCCTCTCTCTCTCCTACACACACACACACACACACACACACACACACAGAGTCTAAACACACTATGTCATTCACACGACTCTATCTGACTCATGATCATGACTATGACTTATGAAGTATGATCTCCACATATTGTCCCAATTCTCCAAACTATCATATTCACACTTTACCCTTCAATCTTACTGATACAGTTTGTCTCTGTGTCCCCAGCCAAATCTCATCTCGAACTGTAATCCCCATAATCTCCACATGTCAAGGGAGGGACCAGGTGGGAGGTGACTGGATCATGGAGGCATTTTCCCTTATGCTGTTCTTATGATAGTGAGTTCTCAGGAGATCTGATGGTTCTATAAAGCAGTTTTTCCTACTCTTGCTCACTCTCTCTCACCAGCTGCCATGTAAGATGTGCGTCTTCCCCTTCTGCCATAATTTTAAGTTTCCTGAGGCCTACCCAGCCATGCAGAATTGTAAGTCAATTAAACTTCATATATATATGAAGTTTAATTGACTCACAGTTCATATATATATATATATGAAGTTATATATATATATATATATATATATATATGATCCAGTCTCAGGTATGTCTTTATAGCAGTGTGAAAATGGACTAATATACCCACTAACATGCACATTGTCACTATAACTCCCATTTTCACATATACTCTGTCCTATCCTGTACTATCATAAATAAAATGTCTTTAGACTATACAGATATGGTGCCCATGACAGCCAGTATCAAATATAACTAGCTTAAATCAGCCCCCTATTATCATACATACCATCCCCATCATTCACATAGTCACACCCCAATTACTCAATCCCTACACTTTATAATCACACAGTGTCTAGCCACATCCACTATCATACACACAGCCCGTGCCTCCATTATCAAACTTGTATCATCCTCCAAATCTCCTTCGACACATTCTCATTCCATGTCCATTTCATGCATACTCACAAGCAATATCCACATCAACTCTGCTCTCACACACATATGTTCCCCATTCCTCGCTGACACTCAATAACTCTTTGCATTTTCCCTTCATATACTTTATTCAATGATGCTATTCAGACACTCATGATTTCCCCATTCCAAATTATCACATTTTCATTGACTGTCATTACCCATGCTCACTGTATCCATCTGTCCTCACAAGCAGACACATTTCTCATTTCCCCCAGCACATATATACACAGACACACACTAACCTTCTCACCACCATCATGTACCTACCTTCCATAATCACATTATACTTGCCGCATTCCATCCTCCCTCTATATCAACAAGCCCCATCCACATTTTCACACACAAAATGATCCCAGTGTCCCATCATCCTGTCCTCTCCCTCCCCACTCTCTCGCACAACCATATGCATACACATGCACAATTCTCGTCTTTCACATACACTGTAACCATAACTACCACTGTCATATATATTCTTATCTCTTCCTGTCACTGCCACTCACATTGCCCCTGTCTTCATGATCACAGTTATTTCATACCATCCTCACACGGGACCCATTGCCACGATTATCACGCATACCTTGGCCACATGCCTCCACCACCCTACTGTCACACAGTACTCTCCCTATCTCTCCATCAAATGCATGACCCACATCACTTAGGATTGTACACTTGCGGTGCCCATTCCCTACAATCTCATTTTTCTTCTCTCTTTTCTTGACTCTCCTCTCTTCTTTCTTCTCCCCCACTCCTATCCTACTCTCTCATAGACACACACACACACATGCACGCACACACACACACACACGTGCACACACACACACACACTTACTTTCCTGATATGTGGCTCTTACATCAACCCAGATATAACAGAGAAATTTCCACTTCAAGCGTCACTGCAGAGTTCTAGTAGGTATTAAGTGGAGAAACATACCATGCTCTAAAGGTACAATGTTTGGTGTTCCCATTAGTAGAGAGTGGCGAATGGATTCCTTTTGGTACATCTGCCTTTAAGAAGCATTTCTTCATGTTTTGTTACAGCATTTAGATGGGGTTTTTAAATATTCTATTGATATGTCATTAATATGGTATTCTGCAGCTGAGCTATTTGTACTACAGTCTTCCTAAAATATCCTAATACCTTTTGTGTCACAGCAAAATTATGATATTTTTGGTCCTGAAGAAATAGACAAGTTCAAGCACATGGCAATACTGAATATATCACTGAGCTGTATTAGAGGGAACGCTTAATCTTTACTTCTCATGTTTCTAAGTAGAAGAACTTCAAATAGACTAACACTCCTGTTTTTCTGTCCACAGAAGGAGGAATGACTTATATGACTAGTATGTTTGGAAGAAACATTTGAGTATGCTTCTGTGATGGTTAATACTGAGTATCAATTTAATTGGACTGAAGGATACAAAGTATTGATCCTGGGTGTGTCTGTGAGGGTGTTGCCAAAAGAGACTAACATTTGAGTCAGTGGGCTGGGGAAGGCAGATACAGATACACCCTTAATGTGGTGGGCACAATCTAATCAGCTGCCAGCAAATATAAAGCAGGCAGAAAAATGTGAAAAAGAGAGACTAACCTAGCCTCCCAGCCTATACCTTTCTCCCATGCTGGATGCTCCCTGCCCTTGAACATCAGACTCCATGTTCTTCAGTTTTAGAACTCAGATTGGCTCTTCTTGCTCCTCAGTTTGCAGACAGCCTATTGTTAGACCTTGTGATCATGTAAGTTAATATTTAATAAGCTCCCCTTTATATATATATATATATATATATATATATATATATATATATATATATATATAGTTATGTCTGTCTAGAGAACTCTGACTAATACAGCTTGACTTAGGCTCTTGCTCTCTGCTTTTCTCTCTGGGGTCTACATGCTTACAGAGAACATATCATGTATCAAGGGGCCCACTTTTGGCCTAGAGTCTTGTGGTCTTTCAGCATTGCTTATGCTGGTCTAGGTAAATCTGCTTAATTCTGGGGTCCCAATATTAGGAAGTCCACATTAAAGCCAAATTCTCTGAAGTGTTATCAGTAATAAAGATGATGTTTTGAGTTCCATTTATCTGATTCCTACATCTTTCAATTTCAATTAGTTCTGAACCTAGTCAGGGAAGATGAGTGTTATTTATTGATCCCTCACAACTCCCACACAATGAATCACTGAAATCACATAAATTCTCTTAACTAGTCTTCTCCATGTTTTACCACAAACAGGTTTCTAGGTGGAGTTTGTTTTTGATTAGCATTACCAACAAACACTGATACAAATTAACATCAAGTCTAAACAAGGATATTGCATTACCACTACCCCAGACTCCTCATTTCCCTGAACTAGGAATTCAAATTCTGAATGGGTAGAGTTACCATGGTACAGTAGGTGAAAATTAATCAAGATGGTAGAAAAACACCCTTTGATTAGAAAATTTAGAATTTAGTCTTATAGAATGCTCTTATTAACAAGTTATACAGAATTACATCTAACAGTCATTTTAGCTCTTTCTTTTTTCTTTTTGCTAGCTAGCTTTCTGTTAGCTTTTGAGCCCTTGTGTACAAACTTAAATACTGTGCTTGTCTGCTCTCAGTGAAAGAACAATATTTCAGAGTACAAATTGTGTCCAAGGTGACTAGACCTAAATATTGGAATTTTCACAGTTTTATCCGAGGAAAATCAATGTTGTAAGGAAATGGCAACTATTCGCTGGAAAGAAAGCAGTGTGAAGATCAGAATTCACACGTGACCTCTTCTGCATAGTGACACCTTTCATATCTACACATAGTTGGTATTCTAGCAATACTGACCCAAATACACCCCAATCTACATCAAGGCCCACAAAGCGATCATTAATAAAAACAAACATTAAAAAGTTTCAGCAGTCAGAGAAAAATAAAACAAAGCTATTAGACAAGATATGTAAAAACAGACTAAAAAGTAATCAGAACACCTGAGGAAAATACAGCACATACACACAAAAACTTTCTAGAGCTCAAAGCTTAAAAAAAAAAAATCTGTATTAGTCCATTCTCAAACTGCTATAAAAAAATTCCTAAGACTGGGTAATTTATAAAGAAAAGAGGTTTAATTGGTTCACGGCTCCACAGGCTATACAGGAAGCATGACTGGGGAGGCCTCAAGAAACTTGCAATCATGGCAGAAGGTGAAGGGGAAGAAGGCATCTCTTACATGGCCTGTAAGGGAAGAGGTGCCACACACTTTTAAACAACTAGATCTCGTGACAGCTCACTCACTATCATGAGAACAGCAAGGGGGATATCTGCCCTCTTGATCCAATTACCTCTCACCAGGCCCCTCTTCCAACATTAGGGATCACAAGTCAACATGAGATTTGGGTGGGGACACAAATGCAAAATTGTATCAAATTCCAATTAAACAATGAAATGAAAAAATGATGTCACTGATGAGCCCTGAATTACTTGACTAGAAAATCAAGTGCAAGATTTATATCAAGGCACTAAGCAAAAAATCCATAAAGCAATAGATCCAAAAAGATACAAGACAAAATATTTAAAGGATACTGTCAATGAACCTAAAATGTGAATATGAGAGATGGATGAGGACTTAAAGGAGAAAAGAAATAGAGGGAAGAGAGGCAATACTTAACTAAATGATAGAAGAAAATTTCCCTGAGCTAAAGAAAGGGCTACATGAATTCTAGACAAGATTGAATACCTGTTCATCCATCCGTTCATTAGTTTATGCATCCATACATTAATTTAATCAATTCATCTAATGAAGACTTATGTAGCCAGCACTATTCTAGGCACTAGAGATGTATCAGTGAACAAAACAGACAAAAATCCCTGCCTTTGTGGAGCTTACATTCTAAGATATATTCAGCATACCCTGATTAAATTCTTGAATTCAAGGAAGCAAGAAAAAAATTATAGTCTTAAAGAGAAAGAGAAACAAAATTCAGAAATCTTCAATGATAAAAACTCTCAGCAAATTAGGTATAACAGTAAAGGCCGTATATCACAAGCCCATGGCTAACAACATACTCAACAATGAAAAATTGTAAGCTTTTCCTCTAAGATCATGAACAAGACAAGGATGCCCACTCTCACCATTTCTATTCACTATAGTACTAGAAGTCCTAACCAGAGCAATTAGGCAAGAAAGGGAAATAAAAGGCATCCAAATTGGAAAGGAAGAAGTGAAATTATATCTGTTTGCAGATGACATGATCTTATGTACAGAAAAACCTAAGGATTCCATAAAACAAACTGTTAGAACTAATAAATGGATTAAGTTTCATAATATACTATCAACATAGAAAAATCAATAGCATTTCTATGTACTAAAAATAAATAATCCAAAAAGGAAATTAAGAAAATAATCCCATTTGTAACAATATCAAAACCAATAAAATACTTAGGAATAAATGTAACCAAGGAAGTAAAAGATCTGTACACTGAAAACTACAAAATAATAATGAAAGAAATTGAAAAAGACACAAATAAACTGAAAAGTATTCTGTGTTCATGGATTGGAAGAATCAATATTGTCGAAATGTCCATATTAACTAATCTACAGTTTCAATATAACCCCTATTAATAACTAAAAGCAATCTTGAGTAAGAAAAACAAAGTCAGAGGCATCATACTTCCTGATTTCAAATTATGTTACAAAGCTATAGTAATCAAAACAACATGGTACTGGCATAAAAACAGACAAATAGACAAATAAATAGAATAGAGAGCCCAGAAATAAATCCATGCATATACAGTCAGCTAATCTTTGACAAAGGTACCAAGAATACATAATAGGAAAAGGATAGTCTCTTCAACAAATGGTGTTGGAAAAACTGAATGTCCATATGCAAAAAAAATGAAATTGGATCTTTATGTGACACACACACACACACACACACACACACACACACACCCCTCAACTCAAATTGGAAA
Organism: Cheracebus regulus; assembly: GCA_963574635.1. Classification (NCBI taxonomy): domain Eukaryota; kingdom Metazoa; phylum Chordata; class Mammalia; order Primates; family Pitheciidae; genus Cheracebus; species Cheracebus regulus. The sequence continues at coordinate 9,334 of CAUYQU010098661.1, forward strand.
CTGGTTTAGAGATTTAAATGTAAGTCCTAAAACATACAACTTCTAGAAGAAAAACATGGGAAAAGGTCCTTCACATTGAACTTGACAGTAATTTTTTTGTTATGACACCATAAATGCAGGTAACAAAAGCAAACATAAACAAGTGGGACTACATCAAACTATAAAGTTTCTGCATTGCAAGGGAAACAATCAACAAAATGAAAAGAGAACCCACAGATTAGGAGAACATATACACAAACCATATATCTGCTAAGGGGTTAATATACAAAATATATAAGGAACTCATATAGTTAACTCAGTTGTTTTAAAAAACCCACAAAAAAACCCAATTTAAAATGGGCAAAGGACCTAAATAGACATTTTTTCCAAGGAAGACATACAATAGGTATATGGAAAGTGTTAAATATTCCTAATCATCAAGGAAATGCAAATTAAAACCACAGTGAGATATTATCTCATACTTGTTATGATAGTTATTGTCAAAAAGTCAAATGATAAGTGTTGACAAAAAGTGAACCCTTATACATTGTTGGTGAGAGTGTAAAGTGGTATGGTCACTAGCAGAAACAGTATGGAGATTCCCCCCAAAATTAAAAATTGAACTACCATATGATCCAGCAATTTGACTTCTGGGTATATATCCAAAGGAGATAAAAATCACTGCCTTGAAGAAGCATCTGAACTCCCTGTTCATTGCTGCATTTTTAACAATAGTTACGATATGAAAACAACCTAAGAGTCTACAATAGATGAATGAAGACACTGTGTGTACACACACACACACACACACACACACACACACACACAATGGAATATTGTTCACCCTTGATAAAGGCCATTTGCAACAACACAAACAAACCTGGAGGACACTATGCTAAGTGATATAAGCCAAACACAGAAAGACAAATACTGCATGATCTCACTTATATGCTGAATCTTTAAAAAGTTGAACTCACAGAAACAGAGAGTAGATGGGTGGTTTCCCAAGGTCAACCAGTGTGTGGGGGAAATGGAGAGATGGTCAAAGGATACAAACTGGTAGTTGTAAGATGAATAAGTTCTGGAGATCTAAGGTATAGCACGGTGACTATAGTTAGTAATAATGTATTACATACTTGAAATTCATTAAGAGAGTAAGTATTCCCACAAAAAAGGCAACTGTGAGTTGATGGATATGTTAATTAACTTGACTGTAGAAATCATTTCCCAATGTATATTTATATCAAAACATCGTGTTGTACACCTTGAATATGTATGATTTTTGTCAACTGTAACTCTAATAGAGCTGAAAAAAAGAGAGAAAATGTCAGCTGCAATAGAAAAATTAAACTAGACAGACAGGACTTTTTATCAGTAACAGTAAATTTCATGACCTCATTCACTAATTATCCTAGAAATGGCTCTACAATTCTCAGAGAAGCTAAAGTCAGTTTTTGACACAGAACCTCTGTTTTCCTGGGAGACTATCTAACAGGGGCAACAGTATCCTTTTCTCATACAACTAGGTTTGTGCTTGCTTTTCCATTTTTGCAAAACTAAACAATATATTGTTTAAAAACATACAGGTGACAACAATATATGAAAACCAAAGAAGTTATTAATAAACAAATCAGGGTAGTATTATCTCTAGGTGGGGGCAGACAGGAAGGTGTGATCGGAAAGGGCACTAAGGTACTGATAATGTTCTATTTCTTGTCCTGGCTGGTGGGTCTGGAGATATATTTATTATTTTGAATGTAAATATTAATTCATTCAACAAATCAGTGTCTATCGTGTATCAGGCACTATTCTGGGCACTGAAAAAAAAACAGAAATAAATAAAATAGATAAAAATGTGTCTTTATGGAGCTCACAAAGTATCCAAAAAATAGTAAAACTTTCCAGAATCAAAGTACAAAAACATACAAACTAAGTCTACCTACCAAGTATCTAGGACAACAGACATAGAAATATCCATACGTCATCATGAAATTTTAGAATATCAGTGTAAAGTGGAAATCCCAAAAGCTTTCAGGATTGGAAATAGCCTAGATTAGATCAAGAGAGAAGGCTCTAGAATGGGGATTTCTAGAAAATAAATTTTCTGAATATTCTGACTTTTTAAGCAGTTACACAAAAGGTAGACATATGATAGATCTAACAGGAAAAAATAAGGATATTTTAGGAGGCCAAGGAAAGTGGATCACTTGAGGTCAGGAGTTCGAAACCAGCCTGGCCAATGTGGTGAAACCCCATCTCTACTAAAAATACAAAAACATTATCCAGGCATGGTGGCAGGCACCTGTAATCCCAGCTATCTGAGAGGCTGAGGCAGGAGAATTGCTTGAACTGGGAGGCGGAGGTTGCAGTGAGCTGAGATCATGCCACTGCACTCCAGCCTGGGCGACAGAGCAAGAGTCCGTCTCAAAAAAAAAAAAAGAGGAAGAAAAAATAAGGATCGAATACATAAAAATACACAGCTAATGGGGAATTATAACTCTAGAAATGATACAAATGTGTTCAAAAACAGAAATGTGGTCACAATTCACCACCTGTCTCTGGTGAACAATGTCTGCACAATCACAGTAGTATAAACACCATCATTAACCAAAAAGTATGCTATAACTATAGTAAAAGAATGGAGAAGGGAATTGAGGGAGAAAAAGTGAGAGTTAAATCTTTATCTACCATAATGGGAAGTCAACAGCTAATATCTGAAATAAATAACTCACGCAATAATGGTATTAAGATAAAAACAAAAAAAGTGGATTTCAAAGTTGGCTAATTTGCATTCTAGTTTTCAAGCATTCAAGTCTGGTGGTGAAAAAAGTTAAGCTAATACTGCTATTTTTTGTTATTTGGTTTTTAAGCCATATATAGGTCTTACTATATATATAGAATATTCAATATGCTATATTCCACATAGTACATTTACTATAACAAAAATACAAAATAAAATGTATTTTAATTATAAAGGGAGCAAAGGGATATGATGAGAGCTGAGATGTATTTAAAATTAATGAGGCCAATAGAATAGATCAAAAGACAGTGGAGCATATAAATGTGGAAAATGAAGCCCCACCCTCCCCAATGTTTGCTGTTTATTATTTTGCAACATAGGGGTGGGGGTCCCAATTGCTCTTAAATTGTAGAAATAATTGAAGAGGAGCTTAACATTTGAGAAATGACCATCAGAGGACCTGGCAGCCCCATTCTCCCAGGTAGGGTGGGAGTGGAATTACGAGTCAGAGACCTGGAAGACTGAAGACAAGAGAAGGAAAATTTATTCTGGGACACACACTCAGCCTGCCACAAGGGGGCAGAACAAGAATGCAATATCTCCTCTGGTCCCCCTCCTACCTCTCGTCTGCTGATTCTCACCTTTGTCCTCCTTTAAAACGTGTAGGTTTCTGAGGTTCTGCCTCTGGTTCTTTTTTTTTTTTTTTCCTCATTCCACACCACCTTCTCCCCGGGCAATCTCACTGATACTTCAATTAAAACCACCACCTCTGTGCTTGATGACTGCCAAATTTCTATCTGATTTCTAGCTGTAACCCTATATGCTTCACAGCAGCAGAATGAATTCCAGACTACCTACTGAATAATTCCTCTTGGACATTGCAAAGGTCATTCTTTCCTTGCAAACCTGCTTCTTATTCTTAGTTCTCCAGTTCATGGAACGGTTTTTACATCTTGTCAACCATCCAAGGCAGAAAGAAAACTGAGCATCATCCTTGATTCCTTCTTCTCCGTCAGTCCCCCTATATCTAGTCAGTGACCAAGTTTCAAATTTCTTGCATACATGTATTCTCATTTCATTCCCACTGCCTTCCAGGTACAAGTGATTCTCCTGCCTCAGCCTCCCAAGTAGCTGGGACTACAGACAAGCACCACATGCCTGGCTACTTTTTGTATTTGTAGTAGAGATGGGGTTTCACAGTGTTGGCCAGGATGGTCTCGAACTCCTGACCACAAATGATCTATCCACCTCAGCCTCCCAAAGTGCTGGAATTACAGACGTCAGCCAACGCACTCACTATCCATCACACTCCTACTCACAAGATCTTTTCTTTTTCTTTCTTTCCTTTTTTTTTTTTTTTTTTTTTTGATAATCTCGCTCTGTTGCCCAGATTGAAGTGCACTGGCATGATCTCAGCTCACTGCACCCTCTGCCACCCAGGCGGTTCTTTTTTTCATGGCTCCTTTCTCCAAATTCAAAGCCAGCAGAATAGCATCTTCTTTCCTCTCTGACCTCTGCTTTAGTCCTCACATCCTCTCTCTATAAGTCTGGCCCTCTTGCCTCTCTCTTCAAGGCTCCTTGTGATTACACTGGGCCACCCTAATAATCCAGTATTATCCCTGCATCTCAAAATCCTTAATTTGATCACATCTAAAGAAGTCCCTTTTACCATTTCAGGTAACATATATTCACAGGCTTTGGGGATTAAAATGCAGACCATTTGGGGGGCCATTTTTCAGCCTACCAACTGCAGGTTGTGCAAATTGTGGACCCTGTGATTCTGCAGGATATCTTTCACATTATGGCCATCAAAGATATCTGTGTTTATTATGACAATTTTCTAGCAAGTGGTAAGAAAGTCTTTTGAGGGAGAGATATTATTTTACAATTCACACAAAGGTACCATATGAGCCAGCAGAAGCCCCATAATCTGAAGTGATTAATACTATTACAAGTGTAACACATTCATTCCCCAAATGAGGTGAGAGAGGTCTATTATAGTGTTAAGATCCTTGCAGAATCAACAATAATATATTTCAATAACATATTTATTAGGTATGTAATACATGCCAGGTGCTGTACTAGATACTTTGTATCTTTGATCTAGAATCCTTACAACTTGGTACAGTATTATATCCTGACCTAAAAAAAAAAAAAAAAAATGAGCAAGGTAAGACTCAAAGAGATTTATTAGTATAACTAAAGTCACACAGCTAGAAGGTGGTTAAGCTGGGAAATAAACCCAGTTATACCTGGAGGTACATCCTGAATACTTTCTGCTGTAGCACACTGCCTCCTTGAAGTGAGAAGGTAGAAAATCAATTTATTAATATTTCTTATACCTTGAGTTTCTGAAAGTCACACTTATTTTTGACTCAGTGCTAGAGTACTGTATATTCCTGAAGCAATTTCAAATTCAAGTTCCTCTGAATACTGGGTGATACACAAGCAATCTACAGCTAAACCCATGCGGGGAGAAAATCATGCCACATACCGTAGCTTCTCCACTTCCTTATAGGCTGAATTCTACTTATTTTGGCTTGGCTGGTTATAATTCCTAGAATGACCTGGCTCTGTTCTTACCACATCCGTCCTCTCCATTCCTGCTCAATCTTTTTAAAAACTGGATAACTCTCCGTTGTTCCTAATGGTGAAGCTATCCTGGCCAATCCCAGAGCCTGTGCTTTCCATCCTACTCCATGTTGCCTACACCACAAAAAGTGGTTAGGGTGAGCATTTGAGAATAGAATTTTGTTATTAATGAAATCTTTCAAGATTGAAAGTAATCCCTATTCAAAGGGATAAAATAAATATGATAAAGTCTTTATAGTCCTTACTGAATTTGATAGAACCCATTGTAGAGTCTCTAATTCCAAAACTGACTGAAGACTCCCAACACTCATTGAAGAGTGAACCCTGATTTCTGAATGAATTTCCACATGATGAATAAAGACTAACATAACCTTGAAAATTTACATATTGCCACCATCAACCCAGAACAATTAAACTCTAGAGGATTCAAATCCTGGCTCTTCCAGTGACAAGTATATCATCTTGGGAAAATTCTTCCACCTCATTTCTTTGGTTTCACGTGTGTGTAAAATAAGGATGAAAGCCCCTACATTGTATGATTATTGTAAGAAATAAATGATTAAACAAACTAAGTAAAGTTCTTGTAATGCTTGGCACATTGGTAGGCGTGTAATTACGTGGTAACTATTTTAACTAACTTTTACAAAGAATCTTTTTTCATTTTTACCAAGACCTCATTTTCTCATAAAGTCTTTCCCACACACATTACATTAATAAGATTCCTACTATTGTGTATTTTCTGATGCTAAGATTAAACTTCAGATTGAAGGCCTTTCCACATTCACTGCATTTAAGTGAACTCACCATGGACTTGCTGATATCAAATAAGGCTGATATCCTGCTAAAAGCATAATTTTTTACATACATAGAAGGTCATGCTTTTATGAATCCTTTGATGATGAATAAGACTTAGCCTCTGGCTGAAGGCTGATTCATTACAGCTACACAGTGTCTCTCCACTATCAATTTGCGGGTGACGAACAAGGATTGATTTCTGTTTGAAGGTTTTTGTATATTCATTGCAAAAGAGTCTCTCTGATGACAAATGAAATTTGAGCTCTAGATGAAAACATTACCATATTCATTACACTCAAAGATCTCTTTCCATCTCTGCTATAAATGTTCTAATGTTTTTTAAGGTCTGATATCTCCAGATACCTTTTCCCACATTCATCACTGCATAAGGTTACTTTCCACTGTGAATGATCTCATGTTGAGTAAAGTCTGAGCTGGATCTGAACCACATGCATGACAAGCATAGGGTTGTTCTCCACTATGAATTTTCCCATGTTTAAAAAAAAAAAAAAAAGGTCTGAGTTTGTCCTGAAGCCTTTCCCACAGTCAGTACATTCATAGAGTTTCTGTCCACTATGAACTTCTCCATGATTCAAAAAGCTTCATCACTCACTGCAATCTGTCCAGCACTGGGAAAGTTTTTCTACCCTATGAAATTTCTGGTGTTAAAAGAGAATCATGTCCTGCCTAAAGACTTTCCACATTCTTATGGGCAAAACAAATCAATGAATTCTCAGGTGTGAATCCTCAGATGGCAAGTAAGACTGGCATCATGAATTAAAATTTCTTTATATTCACTACTTTCATAGCACTCACAGGGTTTCTCTTTACTATGAGTATGCTGAGGTACCTCCTTTGAACACCGACAAAGGGCTTTTAGACAATAATCACTTAAGAAAGGCTTTTCCCCATCAGAAATTCCCCAGTGTCTCACAAATTCTAAAACCTTTGCAAGAGTTATGGTCATGTGAATCATATCTCTATGCTTTTTTTCCTAGAAGATTTCCATATATAATACATATCTAGCTTGCCTTTCCTCAGTTAATTCACCCACAGCTTTTCTCTTCTGTAGGTTTATTCTTATAAGTGGCAGTACTGTTCCTGTGACAAATTTCCCTGTGAAAGGAATATGTTCAACTCTTCCCTGCCAAGCTTTCCTGCAGCCCTTCCTTTTCCTCTATGTCATCACATGCCAAGTCTTCTCCATGGAAGAGACTCAGACCAATAGTCCTTGGATTCTGGATCCATAACATTCTTTGGAATTTGATTTTTTCTGAAATTTCCCTCTTTGGAGTAGAACTCACTCTAAATCATAATCTTGTCATCTAAAATGACAGACTTACATACATAAATGGGCAAAGAACATGAGTAAACAATTCACAAAAAAAAGGAAATGCAAACAGATAGTAAATATACGAAATATTCCATTTTGTTAGTCATCAATTAATGTAAATTGAAACAATCAGGAGAGTTTATTTTTCCTTTCTCATTCCCACCAGCAGCTTATATGAATACCTGTCTATTCTCCTTCCTGGTATAAATGTAAATTAGTACGAATTTTCTGGAAAACAATTTTACAGTATGTAATTAAGAGCCAGAGAACAGTCATAACTTTTGAACCAATAATAACTCTTTAAGCAATCTATCCGAAGAAAATAGTCAGACATGCAAACATTTGTGTACAAAACCACTTACTGAAACATTTATATTAGTGAAAAAAATGAAAACACCCAAAATGTCCAAGAATATGAAATTGGCTAAGTAAATTGTGATATATTTTAATGGTGGGATATTATGTAGTCATCAGAACTATTATCAAAGAATTGTTATTGGCAAGTGAGAATTCTTAAAAGATAACTTTCAGAGAAGAAAATAGGTGTTATGGGCTGAATTGTGTCCCCTCAAAATTCATATGGTGAAGTCCCAAACCCCAGTAGCTCAGAATATGACTGCATTAGAGATGAGGTCTTTAAACATGACATCATTAGGGTACAGTTAGGTAGCTAAATTAAAATGACATCATTAGAGTTCTAATCCAACATGCCTGGCGTCCTTATAAGAAGAGAAGATAAGCTGGGTGTGATGGCTCACATCTATAATCCCAGCACTTTGGGAGGCCGAGGCGGGTGGATCATTTGAGGTCAGGAGTTCAAGACCAGACTGGCCAAAATGGTGAAAACCTGTCTTTACTAAAAATACAAAAATTAGCTGGGTGTGGTGGTAGGTGCCTGTAATCCCAGCTACTCGAGAAACTAAGGCAGGATAATTCCAAAAATAAAATAAAAAGAAGAGGAGATAAAGACAGAGACATACAGAGAAGGAAAACCATGTGAGGACACAGGAAGGTGAAGATGGCCATCTACATGCCAGGAAGAGAGACCTGAGAAGAAAGCAACCCTGCCAGCAGCTTGATCTCAGACATCTAGCCTCTAAAATTGTGAAAAAATAAATTTCTGTTGTTTATGCCACCCAGTCTGTGGTACTTAATTACCACAGTCCTAGCAAATGATACAAAATTGTATATACTGAAAAGAAATATATCAATTCCTGATTAGTATTTATCTCTAGTTAGCAAAACTGTGGGTCACTTTTATTTCCTTCCTGATAAAGTTTTGTAGTTTTCTAAAATCTTCAATATAAGCATGTCTCTACTTTTATAATGTAAAATATGTAAAAAAAAAAAAAAAAAAAAAAGGAAGATACTCATGAGCAAACAGCTTAAAAAACAATACACAGAAAAACATAACTTTTACTTGATAAAAAGAAGCTGACAAAATAAGACAGAGAATCAGCTGGGTAATTAAGGCCTGCTGAGACCCAGTGATATGTCTCACTGTGGGGTGGCCTCCCAAATCAGGGAGAAAGGGACATGAAGAAACAAACTGATGTGAGGATGACTGGTTTACCTGGAGGGCAATGTAGAGGCATGACAAGAGATTAAATTGAGTAGAGAAATGGGAAGATTATCTGAACAAAGGAGGTGTTGACTGTGTAGAATCAGGAGAGGAAAGCAAGGATTGGGAAGAACGCAGAGGGTAAGAGATCTTCAGGAGACTGAAGAAGGTAATGCAATCGAGGAGAGAGGAGTAACTGGGCACACACACACAAAGAAAAAAGAACTCTCTCCTGCCTGATCTTAGGGCACTCATCAGATGAAAACATTGAGGGGGGCAACAATAATAACTACCACAACCATTTAGTAAGTATGCACCAAACACAAACACTTCACTGAAATACATTATTTGTATTTCACATGGAAACCTTGGAAGTTTGATGTTGTTATTCCAAGTCTATAGATGAAGAAACTGATGTTCAGAGTGGGGAGCTCACTTGCCCAACATTTTAGAGTTAATATGTAGGGGAAGTGATATTCAGCTGAAGTGGGTCTGGCTCCAAAGCTCCTGTATTTGCCGCCATGACAAGGTGCCTTGTGGGCATTCACCAATCCAAAATCTTAAACTATCCTACCACTATACAACTAAACCGTAAGTTTCTGACCCCTATTGTGTCATTCTCCTTCCTCCTTTCACCTAAAAGGATTGCTTCCTAGGTCTCTTTATCCTTAGCTCTTTCCAAATTCAGCAGGGAATTCAGCTGGGACTTTTAAGGAAAATACCGCAGTTGAAAGGAAATGAAACTTTATGGTTACAGTTGGATACCAAAATGTCCCTAAATTCAGTTCTGAAAAGTACAGGGTGGGTGGTAAAAAGGGATACTTATTTATCAGGATGTGTTAGAAACAGAACAGGGACTTTGTTTAAAAAAAGCGTAGAACTGTGTATGCTTCCAAGAGACAGGGAGTTGGTCTTGACCTTGAGCGATAAAACTCAAGGAAGAAACTCATGAGTCATTTACTTGCTTTCTAAAAGAAAGCAGTCCCAGAACCCAGGAACAAAACTGACACAGTGTAGGTTTCAGGGTTGAAGAGAGCTGGGTTCAAAGCCAAATATTACCACTTACTTGCTATGTGACCTTCAGCAAGTATTTGTACTTTTCTGAGGATCAGATGTGTACTCTATAAAACAGAAGAAAAAAACCCCAAAAGTTAATGAAGTTCTAAGCCTAAACCTATCTTGAAGAAAATGTAGCAAGGAGTTACAAGAAACGTTCCTAGTTCTGATAACCGCCCACCAGATTATTTGAACCGATCCTCAGGTTGAAAACAAATTTTTTAAATCTTGATGAAAGAGAAGTAGTAACATCTACTTAAAAACAATAAAATGACAGTATGGAAACACTAAGGCAACATTTCTGAGAAATGGGGAACCTCTAGAGGTAAACAGAGCAGAGAAGCAATTTCTTCCCTAAGAGCATTTGTCTATTCCAAAAATTTCAACTTTCACTTTGACTGCCTTGAAAGGCAAAAGAGATAAGAGATTAAAGCCCAGAGCTACACTAGGTGGGAAAAACAACAGGAGACACTCCCAACAATAAGCTGGGACCTCAAAGGGCTAGCCCCTAAGGGGAAGGGTGAATGAGAAGCAGGCTAGTTTTGCAACTCAGATTCAGATCACAAGACTTGCCCTGGGAACCTCGAGCCCTGAATTAGATAAAGAAGTAAATCAGCAGGATCAGCTGACAACAGAAAAGTTCACAAAAAGACATTAAACTCTAGGATTATCAAACACAAACTATAAGACAACTATGTTTACTATGCATACAGAGATAAAATAATAAACTTGAAGATATTACCAAGCAACAGAAAACTATAACAAATGGCAGACCATAATTGAATCTAATCAAACATTTGGAAAAAAAATACAGTACTTGGCAAACCAATAAACATAATCCATCACATAAACAGAACCAAAGACAAAAACCACATGATCATCTCAATAGATGCAGAGAAGGCCTTTGACAAAATTCAACAGCCTTTTATGCTAAAAACTCTCAACAAACTAGATATTGATGGAACGAATCTCAAAACAATAAGAGCTATTTATGACAAACTCACAGCCAATATCATACTGAATGGGCAAAAACTTGAAGCATTCCCTTTGAAAACTGGCACAAGACAAGGATGCCCTCTCTCACCACTACTATTCAACATAGTATTGGAAGCTCTGGTCAGGGGAATCAGGCAAGAACAATAAATAAAGGATTATCAATTAGGAAAAGAGGAAGTCAAATTGTCTGTATTTGCAGATGACATGATTGTATATTTAGAAGACCCCATCGCCTCAGCCCAAAATCTCCTGAAGCTGATATGCAACTTCAACAAAATCTCAGGATACAAAATCAATGTGCAAAAATCACAAGCATTCCTATACACCAATAACAGACAAACAGAGACTGGAATCGAAAGTGAACTCCCATTCACAATTGCTACAAAGAGAATAAAATACCGAGGAATACAACTAACAAGGGATGTGAAGGACCTCTTCAAGGAGAACCACAACCACTGCTCAAGGAAATAAGAGAGAACACAAATAAATGGAAAAACATTCCATGCTCATGGTTAGGAAGAATCAGTATCATAAAAATGGTCAGACTGCCCAAAGTAATTTATAGATTCAATGCTATCCCCATCAAGCTACCATTGACTTGCTTCACAGAACTGGAAAAAAACCACCTTAAATTTCATATGGAACCAAAAAAGAGCCCACATAGCCAAGACAATTCTAAGCAAAAAAAAACAAAGCTGGAGGCATCATGCTATCTGACTTCATAAGGCTTAAAGTAATCAAAACAGCATGGTACCGGTACCAAAACAGAGACATAGACCAATGCACCAGAACAGAGGCCTCAGAAATAACGCCACACATCTACAACCATCTGATCTTTGACAAACCTGACAAAAACAAGCAATGGGGAAAGGATTTCCTATTTAATAAATGGTGTTGGGAAAACTGCCCAGCCGTGTGCAGAAAGCTGAAACCGGATCCCTTCCTTACACCTTATACAAAAATTAACTCTAGATGGATTAAAGATTTAAACATGAGGCCTAACACCATAAAATCTCTAGAAGAAAACCTAGGCAATACCATCCAGGACATAGGCGTGGGCAAAGACTTCACGACTAGAACATCAAAAGCAATGGCAACAAAAGCCAAAATAGACAAGTGGGATCTAAATAAACTAAGGAGCTTCTGCACAGCGTGAACCAGCAACCAACAGAATGGAAAAAAATTGTTGCAATCTATTCATCTGACAAAAGGCTAATATGGAGAATCTACAAAGAACTTAAACAAATTTACAAGAAAAAAACAAACAACTCCATCAAAAAGTGGGTGAAGGATATGAACAGACACTTCTTAAAAGAAGACATTTATGTAACCAATAAACATATGGAAAAAATCTCATCATCACTGGTCATTAAAGAAATGCAAATCAAAACCACATTGAGATACCATCTCACACTAGTTAGAATGGCGATCACTAAAAAATCAGGAAACAATAGATGCTGGAGAGAATGTGGAGAAATAATGCTTTTACACTGTTGGTACGAGTGTAAATTAGTTCAACCATTGTGGAAGACAGTGTGGCGATTCCTTAAGGATCTAGTACTAGAAATACCATTTGACCCAGCAATCCCATTACTGGGTATATACTCAAAGGAGTATAAATCATTCTATTATAAGACACACAGACACGTATGTTATTGCAGCACTGTTTCACAATAGCAAAGACTTGGAACCAACCCAAATGCCCATCAATGATAGACTAGACAAAGAAAATTTGGCACATACACACCATGGAATACTATGCAGCCATAAAAAAGGATTCATTGTAAAAAATTTACATTGGTAAAAAATGAAATTGGAATTTCATTAGTAAAAAATAAAATCCTTTCAGCTTTTTCTCTGTTTCTGCCAGCATAACTAGGCCCCAGACCTGCTTTTTATTTAAAACTAGCTAGGAAATTGCAGAGCCTAGCTTTACAAATGCAAATCTTCAGAAATAACAAAAGGAAACTCAGAAAGATATGAAGGCTCTGTGCCCACTCCCCTGCTACTGTGGAGGAGTGGAAACCATTTTGCTGCACAATTATTTCAAATAATCTGAATTTAAAAGGTGTTAAATTGAGAACTTTAACAAGAATGTAAATCTTGTTCTCCTTTGCAATATGACGATTTGAGAATATTTGTAACTGTTACCAACTAGTTCTATTCTCTGTTAATACAAATCTTTCCTTGGAAGTATTGTTCAAAAAGCCATTTTATAAGACTCGTACAACTTTAGAAATTAATTCCTGCTTCAATGAAAATAATCTACCGAAGAAATGTGTAATTCTAATTGGGTATCTTACTTGGTACTTCATCAACCCGGTGCGGTAGGCAGAATAATGGCCCTCCCAAGATGTTCAAATCCCAATCCTTGTGAAGATGTTACCTTACGTGGCAAACGGGCTTTGCATTTGTGATTGAGTTAAGATTTTGAGATAAAGAGATTACCCTAGATTATCCTGGTGAGCCCAGTGTAATTACTGGGATCCTTATAAGGAGGCAGAAAGGTCAGAGTCAGAGGAGAGATGACAGTGGGAGCAGGTCAGAGTCAGAGAGCTGAAGATGCTCTGCTGTTAGATCTGCAGATAGAGAAAAGGAGCGGGAGCCAAGGAAGGTAGGTGGCCTTTGGAAACTGGAAAAAACAAGAAAATAGATACTTTTGCAGGGGTTCCTAGGGGAAGTGTAGCCCTGCCAACACCTTGATTTTAGGAACATTAACCTCCAGAACTGTTAACATTAAAAATGTGTGGTTTAAACTACTATGTTTGTCATAATTTACTACAGCAGTAATAGAAAACTAATACATCTGGTGATAAAGTTGTAGTTGCCATCTCTATACAGCAGCACCCCCTTTAATTTCATTTCATTATTAGTTATTGTTAAGGTATTTTATTCTCTTTGTAACAATTGTGAATGGGAGTTCACTTTTGATTCCGGTCTCTGTTTGTCTGTTATTGGTGTATAGAAATGCTTGTGATTTTTGCACATTGATTTTGTATCCTGAGACTTTGCTGAAGTTGCTTATCAGCTTCAGGAGATTTTGGGCTGAGACGATGGGATCTTCTAGATATACAATCATGTCATCTGCAAATACAGACAATTTGACTTCCTCTTTTCCTAACTGATTACCCTTGATTTATTTTTCTTGCCTGACTGCCCTGACGAGAGCTTCCAATACTATGTTGAATAGTAGTGGTGAGAGGGCATCCTTGTCTTGTGCCAGTGTTCAAAGGGAATGCTTCAAGTTATTGTTGTTAACTGTGCCTAATTTATAAACTAAACTGTATTACAGTTGACAGTACTG